>CM034151.1:168087472-168278591 GCA_019776745.2 Taxus chinensis
CGCCATTATGAAACATGATCAGTCATTCACATGGACATAAGTTTCTATTACTAGTTTTCATCCCTAGAAATAAACATTGTATTGCTATGTCTTCCATAGTCATGGCCTAATAATGTGCGGGTGGCTCTTGCCCCACCTTATGGTGGTGATTAGTAATCCCATTGTGAATTCGATAGGACACCTGACATGTGTCCCAGAGTACACACTATGTGTGCCGCTCACGCCCAAATTTCTCAAGATGCCTGAACCTTTTATAAACCAGCATCCTACCGATGGGACTCAGGTAGGCTACTATTGGTGGCCAACCAACCACCCCTGCTGGACATTTTAAAAACATTTACTGACAACCTTTGTTTGGGGTATGTCCCCCCGCTCAAAATGCTTAGAATTTAGAATCCAGCGTTTCTACTATTTACATTCATCGACCAGAGATTTCTCATATCCACACGTTCTGTTAGGAGGGATCAGGATGCCTGCAACAATTTCCAACTGGGCCCCTTTCCCCAAGGGACATTTTGTTTTAGCTATGGAAAGCTTCACTCTCTCTGTTTTTCTCCCTCTCTTATTGTTGGATCCCCCACACTTCTCTCTATCCCACATCCATGGTTATCATTAAGCGGGTTTTGCAAAAGCAAGTTCCAGAGAAACAGTGGCTATAGAGGTGAGTTCCAAATCGCCTATATAAGATATACCATTGGGGTCTGCCACCTGTCATTTTTTCCCCTGTTCTTTGGGTCCCTTACCACATTATCGGCCTTGGCGGCCATGATAGTGGTCAACAACGAAGGGCAGGATTTTTACAATATTTGCTCTCACTGGTTATTCTTACAGTCATTCAAACATATCGATTCCCGATGTCAAGTGCCTCTTAGTTGGGGCCAATCCACGTGACCACCTGACCCTAGCGTGGGGATGGGGCTCTCCACTCAAGCCCGTAAACAGCCCCCTGTCATTCTCATGAGGATTGAGAATTCTGGCCACCTTAGGAAAAATTCACTCAGCTTACCTACCTCAACCATCTCTCAGTCTTTTGCCTCTGTGGAGGTTGATCAATCAGGAGACCACCATGGTCAGCTCTGTTTAGAAACCTCCTCCTAACTGTATGCAAATAATTCCATGTTCTGCCTACCGGACCAAGATCTGTCACTCGGTTAGTTAGGCAGTCATGGGTACAAAGTTAAGAACCTGCTTCCTGTTGTGGAGGGAATAAAGCTTTTATGTCGCCGAGAATTCATTGCAATAGCCCCGGGGTGCTGGCACATCTCAGCTTGAACTCGCCTCACCCAAATACGTAAAAGGGTCCATCCTATCCTCTTATTAAAATCTTGTTCAAGATGTTAGCATGATTACAGTATCTTTCATATCCATAACAGATAATAAGTAAACCACAATGCGTAAACCAGTCTAGATCTAAACATACAAAGAATCACTAAACACTCACTATAACACCAGTTTAACCATACAAGATTCCATGTTTATTACATCTAACACCGATATCTAGATGATAAGTCAATTATAATTAATAATGAAATGCAAACTTCATACTTCATATAATTTCACCATGGTTTATGCAACGCTAAACAAAATTCACAACATAACACTATAATAAATCCAAACTTTCTAAAACCGTCAAATCAATACCATTTATAGGGTGGGGATTTTCCCTTCCCCACCCATGGCACCTTCTAAACAATAGGCTACATGCTCATAATAGCCATGTTGTGCTTAGATAATATACAACAGAGCAAGTGCTAATAATAAATCTCCTATATTTACTCTTCTTGGATCCTATTATTATCTACCAAACTCTAGTATGGCACTACGATCTTTTGCTTATATCACAAAATAATCCTTGTCATGGTCCTCAACTATTCTAGAAGTCATGCTCGGAACTCTCACGTCTATCGGTAATATACTTGAACAAAGATGGAAGAACTCTTGGCGCGCTGTTCTTCTACAGGCATGATTAATTGGATATTTTATTTTTTATATTTTCTTCCAACGCCTTCCAATCACCAACGTGTTTCACTTGTTTTGTCAGGGACAATTTGTAACCACGGTTTTCAACGTCATCCTAGTAATGACTTCTTTTTCATTTTGGTAAAATTAAAAAATGTTAGCCATGCTGGAAACCATGTGCCCCCCATGTAATCATTTTTTATACGCAATTAGATTCTAATTTCATTCATTATTTCCGTATGGTTTCCTTGGGCTTCTATAAGAACCTTGCTTTTCTTCCACTAGGAAGCAACCCATGCAACCTAAGCATCTCAATTCCTAATTTCCTTTAGGACCTCAATATATTCCTTCATTTTCCGTCCTAATAGTTTTCATCTGGGCAACCCGCGTGCATATTTAGATCTTTGGTCTTTCCATCTTTAATTCATCCTTACTTCTTGCAACAATGACTGAACTCATAAGTTTGCAACTTTCATTTCATCATGCACTGGCCTTGTATATTATTGCCGTCCTCTGCAGGATCCCTTTGTGCTGTCATACAAATAGGCCCTTCCTCTAATAGCACCTAACCGTTGACGTAAATAATTGCAAAGCGACGACAATATTGTTTCCAATCGTTCTCATGAAAATGTGGCCTCTTCTCTAATTATTTCAATCCCCTTATATATTTCACAAGCCCATCTTGAGGACCTCTTGTGTTTCCTTTTTTCTTCCTCAACCTTCGCTTTTCTTTTGTGAGCCACTTGAATTTCTTATTTTTTTTTTCTTACTCCTCAAAAGCGCTCCAATGGTTTCTCCGCTTTATCTATGTTTCTTGCGTGCCAACATCGGTTGATACTTTAAAACCAAAGTGTCCACCTATTCATCTGACATGATGTCGGCTTGACAATCACATGTCTTACGTGAGACGCTCTCTTCATTCTATGCCAAAACACAATGAATCCTCGCATACTCAAAACAGGATCAGCCATCTATGAGCTTGCATAGAGAAAAATAATTGTTCTCCATGTGTGTGTGTTCGCCATTTGTTCCTCATCCATGAGCTCCACCCATCAACCTTAGGCTCCAAAAATGCTTTGGAACCTCATATGGCATATGATATTGCTTAGATCAGCCCATATCCCAACTGCAGGGGTCTCATAATCTTCATACCTTCTTATTTTGTGCTTACCCTTCGGGTTGGGACCTAAAGCCTAGTCAAGTCCGTCACCCTCTTGTGTTATTATAAGGCTGCCTAAAGTTTCCACCCTTCTTTGTTTCTGTCTCCGTTCAGTTTCCTTCTCATCCTAGCTCTACTACATTTTCCTCCATAATGAATAATGTGAGACGTATTATCCCTCATATCCGCTTTTTCATCACCTCCCGAAGGATTTTTGCTGATCTTATCTTCTTCGTAGGCCTTGGGTTTCTTAGAATAGTCCTTGGTGACCTATCTCAGGAGCCCTAAAGAAAAGGCCCGTGCCCTAACGCTTGTTTTTCCTAGTACTCTCTACCCCTCTTGTACTGAGGTTTCCTCAGGAGTCTTTTCCAATTCGACCTCTCATAGTGCATGTCTCTAATCTCTTTCTTCTTCTTGTAGGGGAGATTTTATATCACGCACACTTTCCTTCTCAACAGTGGGCTATCTTCTGCCCCTATGCTCCAGGCCATCAATATCCTTCATGAATTTCTTCTTCTTCTTTCTCCCTCCCTTCGTCAACGGAAGAAAATCGCTTCCTCTAAAGGCCCATAGTATGGTTTTCCCTTAGAGGTCCAGGGAGCTTGAACTCATTCTCCAAATCCTCCCTCTTTAATTTAAGCTTCAGTATATATAAACAAAGTTGCCCCCAATTTTTCTAACAAAAACTGATATCACCTCATGTTAATATCATATAATACAATCTTTCAATATAATCATTCTTACCTGGATAAACGTAAGACTTCCTTAGAGTGTGTGGTACTGTCAATCTCCCTTGCAGCATCACAAACAACAACTACGCATGTTTGGAACCTAGTCGAATGTTTGAAATACGCGTAGTGAAGGCATATGGTAGCTTACCCAAGGGCCACATGTTCCTTCCTTCTCCTGAAGCAACCACCCAATACAAAGTGGTTGGTCACTACAAACTATACTATTTATCCAATACGAAGGTAACTCCTGGATATCATCATCCATTCTTCTTCAAACGCAAACGTGCAATCACTTCCTACCACATTTTGTATACCCTTTTCTTGAAGGGTCCAGTCATTGATCCCTCACAAGTATAATTGGAAAATATTCTGCTCGAGACTTCTCCTTACATGAACTGCCACGATATATCTTTGTCTCCATCGGAAACTCCAATTGTTCAACAAATAACTAATGACATAAGTATAGCACAAAATATTATTTGTATCACTTCATTGATTCCTCAATAATTGTCTCGGAAATGAAATTTTGATAGTTATATACAACACTTTGTCATCTTTTCCGGCACAACATGAAGCCAAGCCTTGTTTACCTGAGACACGCTCTTGTTGTTTATAATCTTTTTCATGATGGCTGCTGCTTAAATGAACTAATACTTCTACAATTAGTAGGGATGTCCATCCCGCACCCTCCTTTAGTGTATCCAAGGTTTTTTTGTCTTTTAATATGGCCTCTTTGTCATTGATGTTTCTTTCTATTTAGCTCAACACCCCCATACTCCTTAGCCATGGTCCACTTACAATCAAATGTGAGGTGATCCTCATTCGAAGCGCCCAACAAAATAAAATAATTCTCATGACTTTCTCATAGCCACAGTATCAATTTCTCAGGTTTTCCCCAAATATGGGAGCTCATACAGTTGTAAACTTCCTACCTTGGTCCAGACATTCTCGCCCGGCATCGTCTTATACTACCATGTCATCTATTGTTCCCTTCGAGGGCTTCACCAAAAGAAGTTTTCCAATTCCTTCCTTTGTATCCGTATTCGTGTGGTTATAAGCGTGACCTAACAATGGTGAATGTGTGAATCCCATCAAAAACCCATGACCAACCCCTTATGGGTACTACTGCATTTCAATAATCTTCTCTTGGGAGCATCTTCACCTCAATATCTACAACATCCTTTTTCTTGTTTCCTGCCTCTTTGTAATAACTCCAGGTGCTCTTTTGGGTGTCATATCAATAAAAAGGTGTGCTTTTTTTAAACCCGCCTCAAGTTCTTTTAAAAAATTACTACCACCTACTTTATACCCTTTACCCCACTCTGCATTCCCTAGCTCGAAACCAAACACCCTTCATATGAATCCTCTTTCCCCGCACCCGCGTTTTTGCTCAAAACACATCACCAATGGAGTGCAAGACTATCCCCCGTGCATAATTTGACAAGATATCAACATTTCTATCTCTTCAAACACTTCCCCACTGTCTTTGCTATCCCAATCCTCGTCAAATCACTTGAAAATATTTATATGAAAAGTAAAACAATGACTTCGCATCACGTCGCCTTATAATAGATTGTCAGAACATTTTTTGCATTGATTAATCTCCACCTACCACATCCTCAACATTAATTCATCATTTAGGAAACTTTTCTGTTTGTTCATTTCCAACCACATCATAAACCTTCTGGCATGCCTTCTAATTTTTGGCTACAACCTCATTTTGTGCACCCTCATGCATTGAAAGTACCCAGAAATATCACCATTATGCCTTCTTCTAATAGTTTTCCATTGTTGCAGCCTAAAAATACCCCTCGTGCTTATATTGTGCATCCATCCCTAAAGTGGTCTTATCTAAGCAATCTTTTTTATCTACAACCTTTCCCTAAAACACCCATAACAAAAAGTTTCTATATCATATCCATCTTCAAATGAGAAATCAAACTTAGAAATGAACATGTATATAAACCCCCCCCACACTAAGGGTATTACGGTCCCTCTATTATGCATGAAAACACCTACTTTAGTAATCAAGCTTCGGTGCGCAAGGCGCTTATTACAAAAACACTAAACTAATTAACATAGCCATAAAAATATGAAAAGGAAACACATATAAAGAGATGTATTAAGGCAATCAATCTCAGTGGAAGATTTGTCCTTATTAAAACTCAAGAAAAATTATTTATTGTAGGAATTTCACCTACTGTTGTTGAAGTAACTGGGAAATTGGGTGTTCCATCCAACGCCTCTAACTAGCAAATTGCCTGAATCAATATTAGGATAACAATACGGTCCCAACCAATGCCCTTAATCTTTTGGGAGTGTGACAAAACTTTGAATCATCAAAGTACCATCTATCTGACCTCAAGCTTTCCTTATCCTTGATGTTTCCCTATCAGTCATGCTTTGTGCCTGGATTTTTTTCTTTTGCTTCTGACTCAAAACACGCTATGGCGTGGGCTCTCATCAGCTAGATATTTTTCAGTATGTTCTTCAATGATTTCTCATCACAAATCTCCTCCTGTAATTTTCAAAGAAGAATAATGATTCCATGTAAACAGCGTGTCTGCACCGAACACCAACTACTGAAAAAGGGTGTTGCTTTATTCAACCTCTGCAGGTTTTCCTGTTTCCCAAAGTAAACAAAACTTTATCATCCCCAATCTCTCCTTCCAACATCACAATTGTTTTCAATTTATGATCAATATCATGTTGAAGGGGCCTTGGTAATTCCATTACCTAAGGATGATAGGGTGTTGGTCGATGTGTGTAACCATAAATTCATCCATAATATCTTGATAGTCCTCATTAAGGACATGAGTATCCTTTAACTTTGTTAATTAAGGGCTCCATCCTACTGGAATATTTCCCATAGAAACCTTTCTTCCATAGTTGTTTGTCAATCTCTTATATATTCGTTGCTTCCTTCTCCCACCATGTTAAGATAATCTATACAGTTATAAATATAGTGCGAACCGTCCATGCATGTGTCGGGGAGATAGGGCCCAAAATGCATTCCCCTTCTTCAAAGGTTATGCACTAGCCATGGCCTCCTAAGGCGCTCATCGTTATGCCAAAGCTTTCCAAGGTGGCTGAAAATGGTCACATTCCTTACCAATCCCTCATATAATTGTTCTCTACCATAGAATAACGAGTAATATCTTACTGCGTGGGCATCCCTACATAGTGGCCCACCCATATACATCTATACCCCTCTCCATAATTTATTTTCACTCATGCTCAAGTCAAACACAATATCAAAAAAATTCAATCATGACCTAACTTTATAAGTCCTCCTCCATTGATCAACATGTAAGGCATGGTGCGAATGGAAATTGGTTTCTTATCTTCTACAAACTCCTTCATCCCTTCAGTCACCACCTTGTGCAATAAAAAACAAACAATATCCTCTAATTCAAGGGCAATAGTTTAAAATAACCTGAATAATTATGCATCTGGCATTATATCCTCAATGACTGCATATTCTTCATCTAAATTCTCACCCGATTGAATCCTGATAAATTTCTGGACCAAAAATTGCTCTTACCCTAGCTTAACCACACTGTAATGTTAAACTCCCCCGAATTAAAGACCCCAAGGACTATGCCCCCTATCAAATGTGTTTGTTCACCAATATTAGTGCCATGTGTTTATAGAAAATCTTAATGGGGTTAGTAAGAAAATATTTTCAAAAAATATTGGAGCACGTAGATGATAGAAACAACGCTCGCGCCTGTAGCCGTGTAATTTTGTTTTGCTATAGTTAACCTTCTTGCTAGGTGAAGAAAATAATGATGTTCAATAAGTTTTCCTTCTTCAGGTGGGATAATACCACACTTATGGCATGCCAATACATCTACATGAATTTGAAAGTTTGCACATGAAGGAAAGCACACAATAGGTGTGTAGTAGCCTTTCTTTCATGTCTCAAACGCACACTGCTTAGCCTCACCCCAATAGAACGTGCCTTTCCTTTCATAATTCCTCTAGGTCATAGTGATATTGCATAACCTTTTATAAAATTCTTGTAATATCATGTTTTCCCCAAGAATCCGACCCCTTTCTTTGGCTAGTTGGTTCCTCTAAGGCCCAACGCACCATAACTTAGCATGTCCACTACAAGCTCTCTTTACAGATTAAATGTGTCCCAAAAAATTCTAAAGGGTTTGGAAAATACACACTTATTAACATTTAAATAAGATTCTCAACTGCCAAACTCTTCAACAATCGCCTCAAATTATCACCTAGATCCTTTACAACATCCCATAACTGTCCGTAAAATCAGCTAGATATAACCTGAAAGAAAACTTGTAATAAAATCCTAAAACGCTTTACCCCTATGCGTGAAAATATTGCAAGGTGATTCTTTAGTCCAAAGGGCATAATGTGTAGTGGAAAAATTCCCCATTCATTTTGAAGTTGTATTTCCTCTTGATCCTCACATGATTACCCAAATCCATTAATGAAGGAGTAGATCTCGTGCCCTGCACGCCTTCCAGATTTCCTCAATAAATGTGGGGGGAATGGATCAATCACACATGCACAACATTTCATTCCCTTAACTTAAAAAAATCCACACCATCTTGGATCTCCCCATAATTTCTTGATTTTATCACCATAGGATCAACCCATTCCCACTCCTCGATGGCACAATGATCCCAAAATTAACATTTTCCTCAATTTCTTCTTTCAGCTCACCCTTAACACCAAGTCATAATTCCTCCTGTCAGGCCTCTTCAAGGTCATGATCCTTCCTTCTTCTGTTAATTCTCAGATCACCCAAACGCCGTCTTCTAAACTGGATGATCCTTCCTCGGATTAATTTTCCCCTCATATCACCCAAAGATTCATATGCTTCTTTCGATTCATGATAGCCTCTAAGGAACAAATCTTGGAAGTCGCACTGCAACTCAATTGTCTTAGCAACTTTCGAGTCAAACCATAATTATCTAATGATTGCCCCTTTGTTCAAGACTTTCCAATGTTATTTCGTGGTCTTCATAGTCCACAGGACACACACGCCCTTCTCATTTGCACTAGTCCAGGCATCCACTCGTACCCTTTGTGTGCCTCATATCTAGTCTCACCTCTTCCCTCTCAACTATGTAGACCATCTTACCCTTTTCTATTTCTAGGTAGGCGCACCCAAGTTGTACAACATATGTTTCTTCCTCTTTAAAACATGCCCCCAAGTCTGACTCTCATAACAAATCTTGAAGGAGCTCCTCAGCATTTTCACTATCTCCAATGTTACACTTCATACCGTCTAAGGCTCCTTCCCCTAGAGGTTTAGTGGAAAATAAGTCAAAGTTCTTAATCATATCTGCAGTAAGTTCTTTCCAATTCTCAGTCTCTCTATTCAACCCAGCATAGATATACCATGCACACTTGCAGCCTCCCAAGGTGAAATAAAGCTTGTGCACCCACAACGAAGGTGTAAATCTTCTTGCCCATTATATCTAGTCTCTCACCCTGTTGACATGTGGTGCTAAAAGTATATTACCATGAAATGCACAGATATGTGTAGTGCATTGCCCTTAAAATCATAGATAAAGCAAAATCCTCATTTTCTCCACCCCAAAATATTATCCATAACCATCCAATAGCACGTATCCATTCACATGAAGTATAAACTAGCATATTCCTTATTTCCATCTGACATTCCCACTTAACTTCCATAGCAAGTAGAAATACTTCTGGATTTTGTTCACTAATGTACCTTAGTACCTGACTACTACCCAAACACCTGATACTGCATGGCTTACTAATGCACATAATTGCACTTTGTACTTCATGCCCAACCTTTAGTAATTTCCATATGCCTAGTTTTGTCCACATCAACACTATAGTATCACTCATTTACTATGGCACATCCCATTGGATAACTCCTTCCTTTGATGGCTCAAGAATTTTCAGATCTCAAATGGTGACCACATAATTTTTTCAAGTCCTTCTTCCTTAGGGGCATTACAGAAGGGTAGATTTCCTTCCATCTGTAAGGGATAAATAATGTTTCCTCCTTGGTTTTTTCAAAAAAATATATACCCCTTGTTGAAATGAAGATCAAATTTGTTTGCATAACACCAAGGGCTCCGAAACAAATATGGAAAAATATCTACCTCTACATGCGCTAAGACCTCAAAGTCCCCAGTAAAATTGTCCCCTGTAAAATTGTCCCCTATATAATAATTGATACATCTTTCAAAACCCTAATTGGCATGTCCTTCATCTAGTTCACCATAAACAACACATTAGAAGACAACTGTAATGGTGGTCTTCCCATCTAAACCCATGCATCTAAATTGAGCACATTCGCTTCCGCACCTGTGTCAATTAGAATATTACTCAAAAGCCAACCATTCATAACAACATTTAGAATGATCTCTTTGTCATATTTAAGGCTATGAGGGGCAAGTTTTAGCAAAAACTTTCATTTCATTCTCAATCCCTGTGGCATGGATTATTTCCCTTAAACTTAAAAAAACCAATTCCTTAATAAAGGAATAATGTTTTCCAGCACAACATCTTAACAAACTCCCTTTAAATCAGCAACTCTTTCTGTGGAGTTTTTGTTTCTTATTTTCTTCGCAATTTTCTGTGACCCTCAAACACCATATCTCACCCACCACTCAATCTGCATCTCACCCGTAAATTATAAATTACCTCCATGGTGTCTTGATCAACCTCCTTCTAGATGCATGGGGTAATGAAATCCTTTGCATGTAGAAACCTCCTCCTTAGTAATGGCATGATTTTATTTCAGAACTTCTCTGGCGTGCATAGCCTTATAACATGAGTAATATTCATAGCTACCAACTCAGGATCTGACTCTAAATTCGGAATCCAATTGATCTTCCATGGAAGCTCTAACCTACCATTCCCATGCCCTTGTTCCTTTTTTATGCTTCCTTACTCAAGTGTTCATACAAGTAAAGGCATTTCTTCTTCGTAGTTTTGATTCTTTCTGAAGAAGACAAACAAATTTTTTGTGTGGACACTCACACCTGTAGTGATAAGGAGATCACGGTATAACAGATCCATGAGCGAAATCACTTCTTGCAACCACCATGACCTCGGCCTCTAAATCCCTCCTCGGAACATGGACCTCTACTGTGTCTCCATTAGAGTGCCCTTCATTAGGATCATGATCATGATGCTCAATTTTTTTCCTTAGAGTTATTTTGCAACACTAGTTCTGTATACGCTAATATTAATGGCATCATGAATATGATCATCAACTTGTATCTTAGTATCATGAGTGGACGTACTACTACAGTATGCATAACATGACACATTATTATTATCGCATGCTAAAATAATGGCCAACACCGACTGAAAAATTTGGGGTCCCATTTGAATAGATCTTTGCACTCCAGTAACAAGAGCACAAACCAATTATGAGGAAACATCCTTAGTAAACCCCCTCTACATCACAATCTGTGGCACCAAATTCCACTAGGAATCTCATGTGTCAAATTAGCAGATAATGGTTCCAACTATTTAGCCATGCTGCAATCTGAGCTTTCCAAAATGGACTCACTCCTGTTGTCACACTTCCTTCCACCTAGCGCACAAGCTTATTTTTAAGCACCTATCACATTGGTCTATATCATTCTTATGCAAAAATTGTCCTCCTAAAAGGTGTGATCATAACAACCTCCAACAAATCACTGTGCATGTTGGCTGTCATTGATGTCAATAAGATAAACTTTGAAAAGGGTTTGAACCAAGCACATCACTATCCTTAACACTCTAACACTCTCAGTAGTCCTTGCTTATCTCTTTTCAATGCGTTGTTCTCCTTTCTACCAACCTCAGGATATAAAATTATTTTTTTTTCAATAAAGCATCTCACATCAGTAATATCCCCATAGTTTTTTGTTCGGGGTTGAACTTTTTTGTATCAACTATGTGCATTGCCCTTTGTAATGTAGTTGCAACTGACTCACCTAGCGCTCAAGAGTATTAATACCCTTTCTTGCGCCAATATCTCACAATATGAACGTGCTCGGATTCATATTCAATCCTCTAAATTCTAGCAACAAAGGACAAATCTCCATATAAATATTTTGGGGTTAATGCAGACCTTGGCCACCAAATCTAATACTTGTGTTTCCTTTGCCTCCATAGCCACCAGATCCTCCAGCACCTGAGCCACCTAACCCTCTTGATCCTCCTCCTAAATTAGGTAATAGACCAGAGGATGCATTACCTTGTGTTCAAAAGTTCATGCTAAACTGGACTCCCGTAGTCTAATTTTTTTTGTTATTTCTAGACATTATACCAACATTTTGTGTGCCCACATTCTGTGCTGATGACACACCAAAAACATACCTCCAGTTGGACCTCCAAATAACATAGACAATGATTGCGCCGCCATAGATGAAAAATATACCTGAATAACTCTTGATCTTGACTAAAAATTTACTCCATCTAGTGCAACTCTACTACTCACACTAGCTTGCTTACTGTTAACTACTGTAGAATTTAGAAAACCAGACACAAAGGCTAGCTTGCTAGGTAGGTTTAGATGTACACCTGCGGTCCACAATTTCTCTACTGATGCAACTTCATCCAAATCTGAAGAGGGTTCTCTGCCATAATTTCCCAAATGGGGGAGTTCTAAAATATTTGAGTCAACATCCTCTACGTGAGCTCCAAATCATTCACGAGACATGTCCCTCAGCAACACCATTCTCTTCACAATCTCTCGCTGCTTCATTAGATCCCTCTCGTGTGCTTCATTAAACTTAATCCACCTTTCTTATCTTTGTCTCTCTGTCACTAGGTCCGTCATCTTTACCAAACCTACTCCTTCCCTACATGTGGTGAGGTTTAGCTAGTCATAGGATTCTTCTCCAAATATGACGTTACGATCAAGATATTGATTACTAACAAAATACCATGTAGGTAAGATCCTCTGAGCTCGCACAAGAAATGGAACTCAGCAACTTCTGGGAAAGAGTAAGTGAAAAATATTTACTCAAGAATATAGTTTTTCAAAACACCACGGAACCAAACACCGAAAGAGTGTGTCCAAATTAGATATGCATCATACAAGGCCTGGAATTATTCTCATGTCTAAGCAAGTGTGCGAAAACTCCAATTCCTCTTAGATGCGTAAGAAACCATCTACTCATACAACTCTATGGGAAAGATAACAAAGAACATCTCATGCAATGCATCATATATATTCTAATCAATGCACATGTATTAAATTAAGGTCTAGTTCTAAATCTGTGAGTATACTCTTCTTCTAGATTGTCTAACCATTCTTCAATATTGGCCAAGGTCAACCGGTACATCTTCATCACGCAACATCCTTAAAATCAGCTGAGAAAGTGGTCATGGTAATGAAACCAATGATGTAGCCTATAATTAATTGTAAATATCCCAAGGTGCATTGGCTCATCACTCATCCTGAACTGAGCACTCGCCCGAAGCATGCAAGGGTACCAGGTCCCTCTTAGTGAAGCTTGTTCAATATGTTATCATGATTACAAATATATTTCAGATCCATAACAGATAATCAAGTAAACCACAATGCATAAACCAGATCTAGATATAAACCATATGAAGGAATAACTAAATAATCACTATAATAAGTTTTACCATACAAGATCCATGTTCAATTACATCTAACACCAATATCCATCCGATAAGATCCATTATATTAAATATTGTAAAATGTAGAAGCTTCATACATCATAATAATGTCACCATGGCTATGTGCGCAAACATATTCTCAGCATAACACTACAATAAATCAAAAAATATCTAAACCGTGCAAATCAATACATATTTATAGGGCTGGGGACTTATCCTTCAGTGCCCATGCACCTTCGAAAAATAGGCTACATGCTAATGATAGCCATGCACCCTTACATAAATATACAATAGTATGCAAGTTCTAATAATAGATCTCCTATAGTTAACTCTTAGTTCGGATCCTATTACTAGTTCTAAGACTTTTCATGGTATTCGATCCTTTGCTTATCCAAAATATCCTTGGCATGGTCCTTAAGTCTTCTAGAAGTTGTTCTGAGCACTCCATGTATATCTTTAGCCTTGATTGAAAAAACAGATAAGTCCCGTTTCCAAACTATTTTGGGTGTGCCCCTATTTTTCTATACTTGTGTACCCTTCCACGCTCTTTGTGCCCACGTGCCCAAATCTTATGTGCTTCCATACTTGATTTGTATTTCATCCGCTCAACAATATTTTTTCCTAGGCTCCACCTAGTTTGTTTTCTCCTAGGACCTTTTTGGCATGGATTGGTTTATGGCTTAGGGCATGCTTCCATACCACTTGTTTTCTTTGTAAATAGTTTTGTATCATAGTAGCTATTATTTTAGTATAATATTTATTTCATCAAAAAAAACTTATAAAGCCACATAGGGTGAAAGGGGAATGGCGAGTAAGAAAACATACTCAACCCAAAATCAATAAACCATTATGTCAATAAAGGGGCCACTTCTATTTTTGTGTCCCCTCTATTGGCATAAGGATCACGACTTATTGGGGTTTATATGTTGTTGCGGACAAAGTATATCAACCAATGTGGGGTTTTTTTTTGAATGATTGACAATTTTAAAGGCGTAAAAGAAATGATGCGATGAATTGAAAATAAATATTTGAATCAAGGTAGTAAGATATATATTTAATATCCAAAGCCTATTAATTAATGTGGGATTTATTTGAATGATTGAGGATTTTAGATTCATACAATAAATTTTGAGATGAATTAAAGAGGCATATTTGAATTGGGGTAGTAAAGTATATATTTAGAGGAAATTGTACATGAATTTATTTAATTATGAAACCATTGAGGAATTGAGGAGATGACCAAGAAAGGAAACACACTCATCCCACAAATGATAAACCATTAGGATCATCATATATTTTGTTTTATATGTTTTTATGAACCAATCCTATTCACTAATGTAGGATTACTTTTTTTAAGGAATGATGATTTATAATTATACAAGAAATTACAAGATGCATTGAATAGGTAAATCTAACATGGGATAGTAAGGTACATATATTAAGAGATAATTTCATTTTTTACTATGAAGACATAAAGGAGGAAATGGGAATAGTAAACAAAAAATATAATCCTGCAACTAAAAAACCATCATGTTAGTGTATATATCACTTCCATTGTGGCATCAACCATATTTCCTTAAAGATCGTGGTATATTGCGATTTATATGTTACTATGGAATAAACCTAGATCAACATATATTGTATTAATATTTTGAATGAATAAGCATTTTAGAGGCATGAAAGAAATTCTAAGATGCATATCCAATTTATGGAAGTAATGCATGTATTGAGAGGTAATTATAGAATATTTTTTTAATTATGAAGCCATAAAGAAGGAGAGGGTAATGATGAGCAAGAAACATACTCATCTTGTGACTAAATAACCATTCATAAGAGAATCACATCATAGCCAATACATTATCAAATCCATTCATATTGGGGATTTTAATATTGATAAAAATATTACCAATATATTTCCCTGTATTAAGGGGTGTAAGGGCTTAAAAATATTGGTTCTAGGAATAAATATTAAGGGTGGGATACATAGGAACATTTTTTTCATATATTTTTTATAGGAGTGGCTATTCCTTATGCATCCCTATAGGTCTTCTTGGGAAGAACATTTTATTTTGTTGTTTGTAGTAGTTTTTATACATTTCATAACACAAAAAATATATTTAGTAGTATTAAAAAAGATGAGGCTAGAAGGATGTGAAATGAAAATAATAAACAATCACGATGTGAAAATAGAAAAAAAAAAGTAGATATAAATCAAAATAGTTATTTTGAGATCTTTTCTTAGAGTTTAAGATCATTTTCAATAAGTATTTAACTAACAACATGATTATACATTGTGGTGAATGTCAAATATTTAATTCAACATGAAAGAGGTAAAAATAATAAGGGGAATTAAAATGTCATATAAAAAAGGGTGCATGCGGTATTTGGTAAAATAAGGGGTATTTTATAATAGGAGTGGTGTATTAGAAAGGGGAATTAATAATAGAAGATAGAGACATAGAAATAAAAAATAAGGGTATTGTTTGGTATCTTATGAATGAATGTGATATGTTGTAAGTTTATTCAATGAATCACCCATGCAAACATTGAGTTAGTAAGGGATCCACTTCCATTTTTATGTGACCCTTATTGGTATAAAGATCGTGACATTTACATATTTACCCATTTGATGTTCAAGAAAAACTCATATAGTTTTTATATTAATTTAATAAAGGGATGGTTATGAAAAATTTCCTTGATATATTCCCCTAATGGAAGAAGAGGGTAATTTTTAGGTGGGATTATATTAAACACTAGAAACTCATCAAAGGGTTGTGTATAACATGTAAAAGAGAGGGTACCAACTAGGTTATCAAATATAGAGACCACAATGTGTAGATTCAAAGGTGATCAAAGAGCTCTAATGTCATAAATCTAGAGGATAATAACCCTAACCCTATAATAGTTATAGGTTTCCAAAGCCTAAAAATAAGATAAAGATAGGTATCCTACTAGGATTATTAAATACAAGTGTATAACCAAGGTGTGGATAAAGCTAAGAGGCATAGTAATAAAAAGAGAATGCAATAAATCAAAGAAAACATATATCTACTCTAGCCTATAACAATGAATGACCAACAATAAAAACATGCACATATAAAATAAGATACAAAAGCGGGTTATAAATGCTTATTATTGGTCACAAAAAATTGACTAAGTATGAATGAAGTACAAAGGTTTATGCATGTGTAGGAGATCAGAGTAGCATGCAAGGGTCACACATAACAGTGAAGTGGGACAATGCATAAGGTTGCGTGCAAATAGGCATGAGATCAAGGACTTAGACAATTTTCCAGATAGGCTAAAAATAGAAAAGAAAAGTTGGAGTTATGCCCAAGTAAAGATTCGGAAATAAAAAAAGTGAGATGACTTGGCTTTCAAGAAAGGGATATACTTGGGAAAAGAACATACGAAGCAGAGGACAGAGAACATGCATGAAGGATCCTGATAATAGAATTAAAACATGTTGTATATTTATCTTAGTCTATTATTAGGACAAGATAGAAAAATCACGCAGGTTATTGTAAGTATGCCTATTATTAGGAAAGAGCATGAAGGTGGTGAAGGGAAAGTCCCCACTGAGTATAAATATAGGTAGTACATCTCTGTTCGAGTGTTAGTTCACAAAGTGTAGGTAGAATATGTTCTAGTATGGATTTATAGTTCTTGTAGCAAGTATATTATGATTCTATAAGAGTGTGTGTTGTCCAATGCATGGATGTATTGAGTAGATTGTAATCATATTCTTTGTTATGTATTTTATTATGGTTGGCAATGGATAACTGTGTTTGGGCTGCTAAATTGACTATGTTTGAGTATGGAACTATGGGAATCCAGATCTTTTTTATCATTATTTATGTTGATTGAGTTTCCTTATTATATGTTTTTTTGGAATGTCATAATTATGATGATTTTTTGTGTATTAATGGCTTATTTGATTGTGAATATGATGAACATGAATGCTAACATCTTGATAATAAAATCAAAGGAGGGACCTGGAGGTTGCGAACACTTCGAGTGAGCATCCAGAATTTCCTAGATGAGGTGTCAGCATGTTTATCTTTGGTTTGGGTAAAACAAAGACAACATTTTGGTTTTGTTACCAGGACCTCTTTTCAATTTTTCTACCAGGATGTTGCAAGCAGATAATTTTTTGACTGTCTTTAGAGAATATTGAAATTTGGATAGAAGAAGGCCAAGATGCTTTTACATAGAGATATAGCATTGGGCCTACTTTTAATGCACAACAGTGGGTAGAAGGTAATCTATATGACTATTTGTATGAGACATTCTTCATCTTCTTCCCAGTAGAATTGTACTAGTGGTTGGAAGCTTACACAAAAAATAGAGGTCCTCGGCCAAGAAATAGAGTTTGGATGCAAGAGGACTATTAGACACTCTTTGATTCAACCGAGAAGTGGACTAAGGATGTCAATCATTGGAGGGAGGGTGTAATACACATCTATACTTTTAAATATGTAATCTCAACATATTATTGTCCAGAGTAAGTAGAGTTATGTTTTTACGTGATCCAAGAGGATCCTATTTACGTGTGATACCCTTAGCTATCAAGATCCTAATAGTAGAATTGGGAATGGAGAACTTACTTATGGCGAGATAAAACCCCACTCCACATAGGGGAAGGAGTAGGTTTGGATAGGATGGCGGCGACCCTTAGGGAAGAAAGATAGAGAGAGAAAATATGGCTCAAGTATAACGAGGCACAACATAGGGCATTTGATGTGGCACTATTTTCGATAAGAATGATGACTTATGGAGGTGACGAGAGCCCTGTGGAAGACAAGGAACTATAGTATTGTGTCCTCTAGACATTGGAAAAGAGCAGTATAGAGAGCCCATCGAATTCTAATGAGAGTGCATCTAAGGAGGTAATGAAGACCATGTGTGCACATCTGACCCAACCTAGCTACCTAAAACTTTTGCAAGGTGTTCTAGATCCAAAGGTAGTTATTGAAGATCATCGTAGTGAAGGCAAGCAAGAAACATCTCCATGTTGGGAAGGAGATACAGGGAGGCATATTCTAGTTTCATCTCTAGTAGCATAAAAAATTAGGGATGTGTAGATGGAAGCGCAACAGGCACTGGTGTTTGGAAGTACTTTTGGAGGTATTTTACGAGTGCATCATCAAGATAGAGCATTAGTGCATAAACTGTTGGAAAAAATTCTATAGGTATTGCTACAACACAAACAATGGGTTTCATGTTCAGCATAACAACTAGAACATAAGGGATTCCATCTACATGACCACATGACACAATGGGAGGCTTAGTCCAAGTAAACCACCACATGGAGGAAATCCTAGTGGAGGTTTAGGTTTAGGGTATGGTCCTAATCTAGGTTAAGGTCCCCAACCACCACCTAATCAACCATCACAAACACCACCTTAAAAACCACAACAACAAACACCTCATGTATTCTTTGATATGTCCCTTTACTTACCAAAGTATAGAGGTGTGGAGGATGTCGTGGAGCATGTGCATAGGTGTGAATTGTTATGGAGAGATAAGGGCATAATAGCTTCTGATAGAAAGGAAAGTTGATTTTCCACCACACTTTAAGGGAATGCACACAATTTGTATAGAAATTATGATCCACATCAAACTTTGGTGCATTATGATTATTTTTACACTTCATTTTCGGTTGAATTTCACATTCAATAATTTGAGCAATAGAGTGTTAGCACACTCAAGGACATCAAGCAGGGATTATTTGAAAGTGTCAGGGGATATGATGCACACTTCAAAACTATCTTGTCCAAGCCAACTTATGATATTCAACAAATCCAACATGCACAGTAGTTCATTGGAGGCTTGTTGACTCCGTTTCGAAGAGCCCTATCCCATAAAACATTTATTGATCTGCATGAGGCTTTGGAAGTAGCTCTACGCACTGAAGAAGCTGGGATTTCAAACACTGGAGTGATCCCTTTCTTAGAGGCACAAATATCAGCTATGGATAAAAATTTTGAGAAGCTTCCTCCTAGTTCAATGCATGAGGCATGTTCTAGGTTATGGTGCACTGATTATGAAGTTGGAGGGCATACTAAGGATATTTTTCCATGCAAGAATGTGCGTACACTGTTACAGTATTCAAAGATTTTCTACAAGAACCATGATGTCCATAATTACCCCCTCTTGTAGCGCATAATAGTGAAGAATGTATCTATATATTGCAATATTTACAACGGACATACCCATGATATGGATGACTGTTGGTTGATAGATTATATTCATGGGATATGCGAGACTGGATTGCAAAAGACCACGATGTCTAGTAGCTCTCAGATGCAGGAGGCCCAACCAAATGAAGGGTGCAATAATGGAGATGGTGGATTCCAAAGTGGATATAGGATCAGGGGTTGTGGTGGTAGAGGAATGTTCATACACAGAACTTGCAATACTTATGGGTCCCCTGATCATTACCTACGCGAGTTCCCAAAGAACTAGGTCTGCGCGTACTGTGGAAAGGTGCAAAAATTTGAAGACTGCCCTAATCTCTATGAGCATATGTGTAAAAAAATGACAAAGGCACAATAATGATCAAGGTACAACACATGAAGAATGAACAATGGACACCTAAGAAGATGTCTAATCCAGAGCTTCAATTTTTATTAGTCACTACTCGTGCAGAATCAGTGTGTGAGCCTCTTAATGCAAAACCTCTCATTAGGAGAGAATAAATTATGCATGTAAATTATTTAGATGTTTCTCATCATAGGGAGGTCTACCAGGAGATCATGGAGTAATCAAATATTTGTAGGGTGAGATCCAATACCTGAAGGAGTAGGCGCATGAGAGGGAATGTGTGAATAACATTGAGCTTCCACAGAAAGATGTAGATGATGTAAAGGATGTATGTATGATGTTGATGTAGGAGAAAATCATCCCTTTACTAGGAGAGTGGTTGCATGAGAAGGTGTCATATGTAGGAGTTGAGTGTGAGCGTCATATCCTCCATGAAAATTTACCACCACAGAGCCATGAGTTTGACAAGGAAATTAAACTGGATGCAGTGATATATGGATGGTTGGTGAGTAATATTTTAATTGATACAGGTGCAGAAGTGAATGTTCTAACTTTGGAAACATGGAACCAGATGGGAAGGCCACCATTGTAGCCATCTTCTAATGTTTTTTATATGGAAAATAAAACAAGGGCCATGCCTATACAAGGAACCAAGTTTACAAGATATTTTGAAGTATTGGAGCTTCTTGAAGTAGATAATTTCCCAAAATTGTTTAGACGTCCTTGGTATTATTCAAACAATGCATACTTGTGCTTAAATAAAAGATATATTAGTTTTGAGAAAAAGGATGAGTGTGTTGTTATACCCCTAAGTGATGTGAAGGTTGCACCTTAAATTGAGCTTGTTAGTAAAGAAGAGCTCAACATGATTTATGCACATATAATGTACTACCCTGAGAACATGGAACCATGTAAGGAAGGCGTACTTCATTGGGAAGATACACAATTTTTCAATGAAACTACCAATGTCACTTGTGAAAATTGGGCCCATGATATATATGAAATGGTGGGATGAGAGATCAAGGGGAGAGTCACTCTGATGAATAGGTCACACATGATTAGGTGCTTGGGAAAAACTCAGTTACCTAGGTATACTGGAGAAGAAAAAACTGACTCTTTGTTGCGTACCATGGAAGAACAGTGGAAGAATGATTGAGACATGAAGAATATGATGGTCTATACCTTGTGCGGAACAGTACTGCATTGGTGGGTGACACACATAGACAATATTTTGGGTTAGCATGAGGTAAGGGTATCATTTTTTATGAGGTTTACTAGGAATAATGTACCCAAAATTATACACGAGTATGATGGGAATACTCTTGCTTTGATACACGTCCATAACTATGAGATACAATGTGCATAAGGTGAGGAGGCTATACTACCATCACTTTGGGTACATAAGTTCTACTCTACTCTGTGAGGATGAGAGCGTGCATGGTATGTGCATGTTGACCTCAAGCAAGAAACTACAATTTGGCACAACATGACTGAAGGTATGGCTCACACTTTTGATTATTTTTATAATAATCCACCAATAATGAGGTTTTTGGTGGTCAAACTTATACCTGTGTCTCAAATCTAGAAGAATTGAGTCGTTTGTAACAACAATAAAACCATCTCCAAGTTGTGGGACCTTGTGCGCTTGAGAATAATCTTTGGAGAAGGTCGGCTCCTCTATCTTTTTCTACTACTATTGTTACTCCTAATGTTGGAAGGGAAAACTATGCTAAATTTGTCAAGGGACCAAGGATAAAAGGATAACCAAATGGAAAACTAACCTAAGGAAGGTGATAGTACCAAAAAAAGAGGGATGAACACCATCCGTTCTAAGCGAAAATGAAAGGAGAAGATGTGAAAGAAGGCTAGGCATGCATAACACAAAATAAAATGCATTTAACATATCAGTTTCATGGAACACAACCAAAAATGGAGCTGCAAGGAATGTAAAATAACATAGAAACCACACAATCTAAAAGAAAGCAAGTAAAAAGAATACAAACACTCTTAGGACAATAAATAGTCACAAAAATGATGCTTCCATTACTTCCAGAAATGCACATAACTGTTACAATGGAAAAAGAGGCCGATATCCACATGTACGAACCACATCTAGAGGTCTGTGACTTAGAATATAGAAATAGGAAGTCCTTAGAAAAATACATAAGGATCCAAAATGCCAATTATTAAAAATTATCATATCTCTTACATTTATAGATGAATCAATGGAATAATAAGAGGAGGGAAAATCTGAATTTGAAATAAAACCACCAACAAAAAGCATTCAATGCCTGCAAATCATCCTGTAAATCTATCAAATGTACTTCCCCAGGTCTGTTTCGCGTGTTGGAGAAGGAAGGAAAGTAGATTGGATAAAATTTGGGTGGTTTTGAACAATTAGATCTACTCATCAATTCCCATAAATATATTTTCCCATTTCTCACCTAACATATCCGCCAAGGATTTGAATTTGAATGTATAGCATTATAGCCTACATCACAAGCTATCGATTGAGACTAAGCACACGCTGATAGGAGCTCTGTAGTAAAAGATATGGCTGTCATAATATTTTCAGAGTTGCCTACACATGCAAGACACATGACGTATGTGGATTGGCTGAAAGGAAGACAAACTGTGTAAATGTTCTTATTGTTTCTGCCACGTGTCACCCATTGATTTGCTACAAGGATTCGGTGCCCTGTTGGTGTGCTTTGATTGGCTACATGTGGCACACTCAAGCATGTCAGAGAATGATGTGGCACAAACTGGCATAGAGGAGGGCACAAAGTTATGCGCATGGAAGAATGAGGCGTGGGAACATGACGGAAGGAAGGCACATGAAATTGTAACACGTGTAGAGGAAATGGTGTGTAGGGATGTCAATGACTTATCTGATTTTGGGAAGTAAAGGACAAGGTGCATACAGAAGGTGAGGCAATGCACAGAATGTGGAAGGGTAGAGAGTGTGTGCAAGGGGAAGATGGAAAAGGAAAAGGGAGAAGGGGAATCATGTAAGGGCGCGTGAGGAAATAGTGACCAAGTGAATGTACCAAGGAGACAGCTGAGATGTGTGCCATTTGCAATGAATATCTTTGGGCCAGAATATGTATGTAAGTTGTCCAAATAACTAGGAGAGTTATTTGGATAAAATCATCCTTGTAGATAATGAAGCGCAACACACTGGGAGATAGTGCCAAGGCATAAGAAATCATGGTTAAGTTGTTAGGAAAACCTGATATTGAGGTGCACGAAGATGTAGTGGAAACAAAAGAAATCCAGCTAGGTTTTACTTGGAGAAAGAAGGAGAAAGGGAAAGATGTATACCACATTGATGATGAAGAAGTAGAGAACTTGGATATTATTCATACAATGGGTGTACGTGAGGTAATGGACTCTGCAAATGAAAAGGCGTGTGCATACCATTGTTCCTATGAAGAAAAAGAAGGTGAATATTGGCACTGAGGATGTAGCTAAGGAGGCTATCATTTGAGATTATTGGTCAGAATTAGAGGTTGCAAAGATCATTGAACTATTTTTTTATTTCCAAGACCTATTTCCAAGAGGTTACCATGATTTTAAGCATGGTCATCCCTCTTTGGATGAAATCAATATTAAGCTAAAAGAAGGCTCACATCCGGTTTGGAAGAGGCCTTATAGAATGAACCCAAATCTACGCGTGAAGATTAAGGAAGAAATTGATAAAATTCTTAATTCTTGGATCATTGAATGAATTGAGGAATTTGAGTGGCTCAGCCCCATGGTGATTATCAAGATTAGCTACTATGTTGATTATAGGGAACTCAATGTTTCATGTGTCATAGATCCTTTTCCTATGCCATTCATAGAAGAAATATTTGAGGGTGTTTTTGGATGCGAGATCTATTCTTTTATGGATAGATTTTTGGGGTATCACCAGGTGCACATTGTGTGTGAGGATCAGTAGTAAGCCACTTTCACCAATGAATTAGGAAGTTTTTCATATATGGTGATGCCTTTTGGGTTGAAGAATGTGTTAGTAGTTTTCTCGTGCATAGTTGTACAAGTATTCCCTGACTTCATTCATAAGTTCTTATAGGTTTATTTTGATGATTGGACCATCTATGGGCCTGTGAAATATAATTTTTATAATATAAGGTTGATGTTTAAGAGATACAGGCAGTTGAGCATCTCTCTCAACATTAAGAAGTGTGTCTTTGCTACACCATTTGGTACTTTTCTTGGGCACATTATTTCTAAGGATGGATTGTTGGTAGATCCATCTCAGATTGCAGTAATTTAGGGGCTGGAAGAGCCTACCAATCAGAGTGAAGTGCACGGTTTATTGGGGCATATTGGTTACTACAGGAATTTTATCAAAGGTTATGTAAATATTGCTGCCCCTGGAGGAATTTCTCAAGGCCAAAGGAAAGTATAGCTGGGGTGATGCACAATAATAGGCATTTGAAATATTGAAAGAGAAGCTTACCAATGCACCAATATTGCACTTCCCTTTATGGAAAAACTTTTTCATGTACATGTCAATGCTTTTGACATGACTATTGTTGTAGTCTTGGTGCAAACAAGAGAGGGTAATGTGGATCATCCCATATTTTTTGAAAATATTAAGTTGACACTAATAGTGAATAATTATACAACGACAAAGTGCAAGGCATTATCCATTATCTACATGCTTGATAAATGTCAATAGTACTTATTGGTCACACCATTCATTTTATATATAGATCATATGGCACTGAAGTAATTCGTCAACAAACCTATTTTGCAGGGAGACATCTTTTGTTGGATACTCCCTTTTTCAAGAATTTGATTTTATAGTTGTTCTCAAGCCAAGCAAGAGAAACTTGGGACCTGACCACTTATCAAGGATCAATTCTAGGGAGAATGCACAAAGTATTGAAGAAACAATGCATGATGTACTGTTGTTCAGGATTGAACCATGCACACTACATATTTTAAAGAAATAGAAGTATTTTTTCACATTGGGATTGTGCCAGAAGGAATGAAGACCTTAGAGAAGAATCAACTTGCTAGACATGTTGTGCCTTATCATCTTATTGGAGGAGACCTGTATAAAATGGGTAGAGATGAGGTCTTGTACAAGTGTGTTTTGTAGCATGAGCGTGAAACCATTATGAAAGAGGCTCATGGAGGAATAGTAAGTGGACATTGTGTAGTAGATATGACTACAAATAAGATCCTTTTAGTTGGTTTATGGTGGGATACATTGTACAAGGATATCAATGTTTTTTTTAAGGAATTGTATCATTGTCAGAGAATTGGAAATCTTGGAAATAGAGATGAAATTCCTTTGAGACCTATAGTAAACACGAAACCCATTGAAAAATGGGAAATTTATTTTGTAAGGCCTATTACACCACCCATGTGCAAGACATGTGTGCTCTACATTATCACATGTACTGATTACCTGAAAATATGGGAAGAGACTACACCTACAAAATATTGCACTACGGAAACAATAGTAAGGTTCCTTTGGGAAAATATTATCAATATGTTTGGATTCCCATTGAGCCTAGCGAGTGATAGAGGAACTCATTTTTTAAATGATGCAATCAGAATTTTATTAGTAGAGTTTATGGTGGCACACCATAAGACTACTCCTTATCACCCTCAAGAAAATGGCACTGCTGAATCTTTCAATAAGATCTTGGGATAGACATTAACAAAGATATGTGATGTTGGAAGAAAGGATTGGGATGACAAGGTATCATCCTTTTTTTTGGCATATAGAACAACCTATAAACGGTTGAACAAGGCCACACCCTTTCAGTTAGTGTTTGGTGTGGAGGTTGTACTACATGTGGAATTTATGTTACCATCTCTACATATTACGTGCACAGGTGGATTGGATGATGAACATAATATGGATGAGTGAATTGATAATTTGATGTAATTAGATGAGTGGCAATGCACCATAATGTGTTATAGCTAGAAGACAAAAAATGCATGACAAAAATCTTGGCATGATAGGCACATCAAGAACAAGTCATTTATAGTTGGAAAGATGGTACTTTTGTATGACTCCAAGTTCACGCACCACCCAGGGAAGTTGAAAATCCATTGGTTGGGACCCTTTGTAGTGACCAAGATACTAGAATCAGGCACATGTCAATTGTAAGCACTAGATGGCACCATGTTTCCCAGTTACTTCAATGGGAGTAGGCTAAAGCCCTACTATAAATAATCTTCCTTTATGTTTTTAATAAGGAAGTATTTCCACTTAGATTAGATTTCCCTTTCATTTTTTGTTTTTATTTTCTTGTTTTGTTGTAATAAGTGTGTTCATGCGCAGGAGTATGATTACTACTTATTAATTTTATATGTAGAGGACTGCACATACTTTTCATGTGGTGTGGAAACATGCGTGATTGCACAAATAGGAAATTTTTGGATAATAATACTTGCCTTGGAGTTGGTTCAAATGTGCACGTGAAAACTTTGTAATAAGGGTGTTTGATGGATAAGCGAGGAGCATTCAAGGAAGGTGTTACATGTGCTTAAGGAAATGATGGTGTTTGAAAGGAATTTCTCATAGATTGGGAATCCACATGAGAAATAGGAAACATAGTGTAACATGAGGGAGGTAGTAACAAGATGGAATACTTGGTATATGGTGTAGAGGAAGATGGGTGTGCATACGTACATAGAAGTGCATGCAAGGATGTCTGTAACCTGGGAAGTAGTGGCATACCAAAAGGTTACTTCTATCACACATGAAAGAAAGTAGAGAAAAGCATGGAAACAGTAAAAATCACATTTAATGCTTTAAATTACTGGTAGGAGAGGAGTAATTAATGCAGAAAAAATTTGGAAAACTATAAAAGGACAAAAAACAAGTTCATTCTTACCTTACATATTTAAGAGATTGAGCGATTAAAAGAGTGACCAAGAGTGAATTGTGTTTGAGAGTGCAAAGAGCTTGTGTGGAGAAAAATTTGAGAGGAACCAGAGTAAGTGATACACGAATAGATTTGGAGCTCCTTGGGTAGAAGTAAGAGTGTGGAAGGAAGGTGTGGGATTGACTAGTTAAAAAATAGAGGTTTGAGGGTTTGAAAATCATTTGCAGAGATAGGGCTTAAAGAGAGTAGATTAGCATAACTTCAGTTGTAGAACTAGGACACGGGGTTGTGTATTGTGGACTTAGAGAACAGATAGACTAAGCAAGGGATTTGAAGTTAGAATTGAAAAATTGTTAAGATTAAGTCTTACCAGCACTTAGGGTACAAGTTTCTCTGTAAATTTCAAAATTTGAAATATGAATAATTTATGAAGTAATAATGGCACCAAAGAAGGCACCCATTACATCACCTCAAGGGAAAAGGAAAGGGAAGGGGAAGAAAAATCTTGTAGATGGAAGACAATAGGAATGGTTTTCAGAGATGTAGTACCTAGACGAGGTGATTAGGGACAACCATGGGAGTCAACTTGACTAAGTGTAATATTAGATGACTATAACCATCACTTAGAGTAGCATGAGGCTGATATAAAGAGGGAAGTAATGAAGAAAATGGACCAAATGACTGAAGAAGGGAATTTGGTCTATGATGACTACATGTAGAAGGACTTAGAGAGTGTAGGAGTTCTTCAACTATATGAATTTCCCTTGTTTGGAAATCCTAAGTGCTTGTATCAATGGTTGATGTCATGCATCCATGAGGAATATTTTTACTTTGCAGGGAGTAGAATGTGCATCACCCGCGTAATCAATTGGGAGAGTTACAGGTTTGTGTAACTCAGGATTTGAGATAAAACCTAACTTGGATGACAAAACATGAGTAGAGACCACTACTATTGTGTTTAACTAAAAATGGGGAGGTTGTGTAATGGATTCCATAGGTATAAGTGACCCAGGGACAAGAGTCATCGTGTGCCTTGTCAGTTACAAGTTGGGCACATCAAAGAGGTGGACCCAAGTTAATAAAAACTAGCCGCATACAGTGCATAACATGAGGCAGAAGATAATGTACAATATTGTGAGATACATTGCTAAGGGCATAATAGAAGAAGTGTGCACCCAAGTAGTTAAAGGTGAGAAGATAACCTAGGGTGTCACCATCCTGTTATTGATTAATCTTTTGGGAGATATGGGGTACAGATGGGCCTAAGGACAAGGTTATGGAAATATCCTATAGGTGGAAAATAATACCCCCATACAAGAGGTTTGTAGAGTATACGTGTTATAGATGAAGGCATCACTAATGCATATAAGTCTCTGGGTGGACAAGTAGTGGTATAAATGAATTCACAAAGACATTCAAGGATGAGTGGTATACCAGGGAGTTTCCATTAATTTTGGAAGGTAAGGTCGAGTTCGCAGTGCATCAACACTTTTGTTTGGAAAGGTTCTACATGAACACTTAAGAAAATATCCCATGGTGCAAACTACCTTTAACTTTCACATAGCCAAGTTATTACAAGAATCATTAAATAGGATCAATGATGCGTGTGAAGTTAAATTTTGATGCCAGATAAGGTAGATGTTGATTCCACACTTTGTGCACCAAGTATGTGTATCCATCCAAGTCAGCATATGTGGAGATAAAGGAGTCTGAAATTATTGGATATAACTCCTTGTAACTCTTGTAGTGGGGAAGGAAGCAACAAATATAATATACTTAAGGCCAAAGATGAATAATGGTAAATATATTGATGGATCAGACCTTATCCTTCCAAATCTACCTAAGGGAAAACAAAACTATGGACCAAAAAGCATGTGAGGAGACCCCTCCCAGAAAATAAGAAGAAGAAAGATAAAGATGATGAGAAGGAGGATGGTGGAAGAAGAAGAGGAAACAACCACACTAGACCATAGTTATAGGAAAAATGGTTAATGGAGAATGGGCAGGGAACAAGACATCAACAGGTGATGGACTTCATAGATCAACCAGAAGTCCCCAAGGGTTACTCCAACCAAGATGCTGAAGAAAGAATACCCTCTAAAGAGAAGAAGAAATGTGCTGGTGACTATTGAGGAAAGTGATGAAAAATTATGTGAGGAAGAGGTCATGTGATGAAGGAGCATCAGATCATCCATAATGTAGATGAGGATGAAATGTAATATTTAAGGATGAGACTGTCTAAAAATCATGATACAGAGGTACACAACACATGTAGGAAGGCTCTGAGGAGGAAGTAGGAAAACAAAAGTGATGGTGAGCCATCTAGAGAAGGTATGGGAGCATACAGTGAAAAGATGGGGGTAGTGTGTGGCCAAGTGCATAAGTGAGTAGGTACTAATAGAAAGTGTCGAACACTAGTGGAAGGAATAAAAAGGAGGAAGTCTTGTAGACACCCTGGGTGAATTATATTAATGATAAATGAAAGGTTTTATTCACAAGATTCTAGAGAACAATGCAAAATAAGGATCTCTATGGTTGGGAGGTGATTGACCCAGATGGATCAACCATGTGCACAAGGAAAACTATCTCTTAGAACATGCAGAATAACATGGAGGAGCTTTAGTTTTAAATTAATAATGAAGCATATGCTAGGTGCAAGATGAAGAAAGCACCAGGTACATTCTTCATGACCATCAAACCCATAGAATTAATTGATGAATAG
Organism: Taxus chinensis; assembly: GCA_019776745.2. Lineage (NCBI taxonomy): Eukaryota > Viridiplantae > Streptophyta > Pinopsida > Cupressales > Taxaceae > Taxus > Taxus chinensis. The sequence goes on from CM034151.1 coordinate 168,117,050, forward strand.
GCTAGCAATGCTCTAAAAAATGGCCACAGAAATAGTGTGCAAAAACTTTGACAAGGGGGCCACGATCAGAGTCTTGCTAGAAGATAAGAAAGACAAGGAGTAAGAATTCCAATGAATTACAAAGGAGTTTGGGAAGTCAGAGAAGTGCAAAAAGTATGCCTTCAAAAAATCCATTCACATTGTAGATCCAATTACAACAGCATGCCCCGACCTGGAAGAAAAGGATAAGGATGAATACCCTTCATCACTAAAATACCTAGAATATTTAGTATATATTTTGTTGCATGAGAAGAAGGATGTGCAAGGAATGACAAAAGAAGATTTGACCATAATGCAAGAGAAGAACAAGGGGTAAGTAGCGTGCAAAATAGTTGAATTTGAGGTGTTTAGCACCATGATTAAGGACACGATGAAAAAGGTAGGATACACATTCGATATCCATCAAGACCTAGATCCAATACTTAGATCTCACACAAATTAGGAGAAGAACGAGCTTAATAAGGCACAGGCATCTAAGAAGTATAGTAAAGTTGGGCATGAGGAGATAATGGTAAAAATTGTGCAAAAGTGGGACATACTTAAAATGGTGAAAGATGCCTTTGAATCTTGAGACAAGGCTTAAAAAACTCATTTCTTTGGTTTCATGTAGGATGAATGCCTTGGAAGGAATGGCATTAGGCCTTGTTGGAGTTATCAAGGATCTGAAGGAAAAGGGTGAAGAAATGACCCCTGAGCAAGTGTCGAATATTATCGGGTTGATACTGGATGAAGCTGCAAAGGAAATTTTGAAGTGGGAAAATATGGAGAACACCTTAAATACAGAGTTCCCTAAACTACTCCAACCACCATATGAATAAAAATAAGTGCACATATGAGGAAATATGACATTTTTTAATTCATTAGGTATATTCCCACTATTCTTTCATTATTATACATTCTTATTCTTCCATTCTTGAGAAGCATTCTTTGATTCAATATTACTGAGGACAAAAAATATCCCTAGTGTGGGGTAATGGTTGTCATAGAAAATTGACTAGGTATCAATGAAGTATAGAGGTTTACACATAAGGGATGCACACACAAGATATCAGAGTAGTGCACAAGGGGCGCACACAACAGTGAAGCATGACAACACGTAAGACTGTACACATGCAAGCATGAGATCAAGGAATTAGCCTATTTTCCGTATAGGTTAAAATTATAAAAGCATAGTTGGAGTGTTGACCAATTAAAGATCTGGAAATAGAAAAAATAAAGATGAATTGGCTTCCAAACAAGGGCTATAATTTGGAAAAGCACATGCGGAGCAGAGGACAGATAACACACATGAAGGATCCTAAAAATAGGATTAAAGTATGTTGTATATTTAGCTTAGTCTATTATTATGACAAGATGGAAAATGTATGCAGGATATTGTAAGCACGCCTATTATTAGGAAATTACATGAAGGTGGTGAAGGGCAAGTCCCCACTGAGTATAAATATAGGTAGTACATCTCTGTTAGAGTGTTAGTTCAGAGAGTGTGGTTAGAGTGTGTTCTAGTATGGATCTATAGTTATTGCTGCAAGTATGTTTTGAGTCTATAGGAGTGCACATGGTCCAGTGCATGGCTATATTATGTATATTGTAATCATCTTCTTTCTTATGTATTTTATTATGGTTTGTAATGGATCATTGTGTTTGGGTTGCTAAATTGACTATGTTGGAGTATGGAATAATGGGAATCCAGATATTGTAAATCATTTTTATGTTGATTGAGTTTTCTTATTATATGTGTTTCTGGAATGTCATGATTATGATGATTCTTTGTGCATGAATGGTTGATTTGATTATCAATATGATGAACATGCATGCTAAGATCTTGATAAACAAGTAAACGAGGGACCTAGTGGTTGTGCGTGCTTCAGGTTAGCATCCAAAATTTTCTGGATGAGGTGCCAACATGCTTGGCTCTGGTTTGGGTAAAAAAATACTACAATTACCTGTAGCACATGTGTGATCATAGAAAACACACTAAGAGATAATTTCTATAGGTGAAAAGGAGGACTGTCAACAAGAAGATCTCCAATTCTAACTCACTATGATGAACCAAATGAAAAATAGGTAAGTCCCAAGACTTCAAAGTCACCTAACAAGTATGAAATAGTGTGATTAAGATCAAATTAGCAAATGAAAACAAAGTAATTAACATTGTAAAAGTGATTTTTTGGTGTTTTTAACAATAAAACATCGGGATGTACCCCCACAAGGCCATTTCCCATGGGAGAAGGAGTCGAGTATGGAAAATATATAATAGGTACCATCTCTCATGGGTGATGGCGTCAACCTTAGGGGAAGCCCTAAGGTAAAATGATGAAAAACCTGAGGAATATAGGAAAAAGGACAAATGAGGATAAATGAAAAAGGTCCAGAGTGACCAAAATCAAGGATAATAACATGCAACAAGAAGAAATAAGTAGACATAGAGGGAGAAGTGGATATAATGAGTGTAATGTGTGAACATATGGGAGATATAAGGTATGTATGGGTTGACTAATGCTAATAATGACATCCCTCAAATTTTATGGTCTATCCCAACCCTAATCCTGACAGACCTCTTAATATAACCACTCAAGAAAAGAAAGCATCACTAGCCCATGCATAAAAGAAATGGTTATCAAACATAAAACATATGGTGTATTAGGTGGAGTACGAGATCTTATGGAACCATATTTCACTCAGGTATATCTTGGAGTAAGAGAATAAACCACTCCCACTTGACCTAGAAATCATTCACCATAACCTCTCCTCTACCAATACAAGAAAGTCCTTCTCGATAGAACATGAGTAATCATTACTTATAATATTTACCCTAAGTGGTGGTGATACTCTAGCCCCTCCATTGAAGGGGGTGGGGGATAAATTAGTGAAATAGACATAATCTGAACATTTGTGTCAACTTCAAAGTGCCACAGACAAAGGATCTTAGGTGGAAACTTAGGAAACATACATATCATTGTGAATAACACTCCTCTAATGGTTGAACAAAGCATATAAATGTTGGAACTCAATGGTCACTTTATGTAACTATATTTAAATCCAAATATATGCAAAAGTGAGTGCATTGTGAGTTTCATTTTAACAAAAATAATTTAAAATTCGTCATTGTTGAATATAAAAGAATGGTTATATTTCTAGAATTAGAGTAAAATGCAATTATCAAATTCAATTATAAATGTCATGAGAGAGAATGATGAGATATATTTTAACATCCTTTAGGCTAAATTGGGTCTTTAAGATCCATTTAAAGTGTCTCCACTTGTATAAAAGGTTATTAGTTCATATCGAAGGTGAGATTATGAAATCCACTTTTATCAATAATTCCTTCTTTTTCAACCAATAAAAACCAATTATTTCAAGATTGAACTGTAAATAGTTCCCTTTAAATTATGTAATTCATTAGAAAAAGAAACTATGTTGCTATCATAGAAGTTATTTTATTTTCGTATTTGGTAAGTTATATATATTGTATCAAGTTGATGAGGATTGAAATTTATAATATCATTTATGAGAAATTGTAAAACATTATATGTTTATGAAAAGGGTGTCATATCTAAATGAATATGGTGTATCTTAGGAATTCATTTTCATCATGGTGTTGTAGTCTTATGAGGATACAAATAAAGTACAAACTAGAATGAAACCAAAAAATGACTAGAATAAAACTAATTATTACCCAAACCTATCATGATATTATCCTTTATTAACTAGTTTGAAATGAATTAAACCCATATGAATAACTCTTGTGATCTCATGAATGGATTTATTTTTTAGTTCAAAAGTAAAATGGATAAGACTATCCTAACAATGAATTCTTTACCTAACATATTTTGAATATTAATCGATTAGACTACTCTACCATTTTTGTAATTTTGTGTGAAGTGGGTTAGGACTATGCAACCCATTTTGGAGCTTAGGATGACCAAGCCTTATTCATTCTCTTTGTTGCTTTTGAATCTTCATAAGTTGGACACAATGTAATTTATACATTTTACTTACTAAAATCATGCAATTAACCTCAATTTTCCTTATGGGTAAAAGTGTTCTTGGAAAGTTACAGAATATTTATGGAGAAAATGTAATTTTTAATTTTAATTTTTTATCTTTATACTACAGGTAAACCTTTAGCTTACTAAATAAATACATTTTATTATTAAATCATAATGTTGATATCGTTGTGAGTTTTAATCGTTGTGAAGTTAGAAGGAACCCAACCCTAGGACCTCTTAGGAGGGTGTTTGTGGTTAGAGCCTCATAACTTATAACAACCAAAAAAAATTAGCAAGATTTTATTGAATGTGTAATTTGTAACTTGAGTTGTTCCCTATTAAACTTGTTGATAAACCTTTATATTCCTAAGAAATTAAAGTGGGATGTTCCATGAGGAAACACGTCTAATTGGAAACAAAAATTCATAACTTTAAGTATGTGGCTTTTATATGCTTTAAATGTCCTACAAAACAAAATATTAAACAAGGAATTTAATTTTAATATAATTTTAATCTAATTAAAATTAATGTAAAATACAGATGAGGTCCATTCTTCTCTCTCTTGATAGTTTATCTATTGTGTTGTGATTTTATCTTTTGAGCCAATGTGGAACTAAATCATTTTCATCATGAGTGTATTTAAGTGTATATTTATGTGTGGGGGTGAGACTACATCACTATTTATTGGAGGGATAAGGGGTTGTTAGTGAAGGGAGGAATAAGGGTTGTGTGTGTTGTTTCCTTGGAGGAACCAAAGGAATTCATGGCTAGTATTAGTTGAGGTATAAGATGGTGGTTTAAATGGAGGGATAAGTGGTATGTTATTTTTTGATGTGATTTATCTTGGAGGAACCAAAGACTAACCAGGATTCCTTCATGGAGGTAAAAGTGGAAGTACATATGATGGTCTCTTCCCTTTACAAGCCTTATGGGTACACTTGGTGGTGTGTGTCATATTTACATTTGTTGTAATTTACTTCTCTTATATCATCACATGAGTAGGCCCATATTTTTTTAAGTGTATCATGCACTGTTGTGTGGTTGTAAATAATCCCTAGGTGTCTTGTATGCAATTTTTTAAAGAAAAAATTTCCACAATTTTATTTTATGGTTTTTGGATTGTACATTGTGGGCATTACATATGGTATCATGGTATAGGTTCAAATTTAGGAACCTCCTAGGTGAATTGGTGATGTGATAACTAAGTATGAGATGGTGAAGGACATGGAAATTTATTTTTTGTTATTAACAAATATGTAATGGTTATGTTGTAGATATACATGTAGTGTCGTACCACTTGGTGTGGAGTTGTGAGTTACCAATGTATTTTGTGACTGGAGTACTCCCTTGGGAATTAAGGATGTATTGTATGTATGTTACCAACATGTTATGTGAAAACCATGTTCCCTATGAATTAAGAATGTAGTGTGATGTTACATTACCTCGTTATTTAGTGTGTATGCTACCAATATGTTGTGAATTTTTTTTAAATGAATTGTGGATCTATTGTGATGTTATATCAGTCATTTCATTATACCTGTGTTATTGTATACTATGTGATAAATATGTTTCTTGTGAATTGGAGACATATTATGAGGTTAAGAACCCCATTATATTGTAATGGTGATATCAATACATTATGAGATGAATGTGGCATATTGTGAGCCTTAAACATATTGTGATGGTGTACCCAATTATGTAGTACATGTGCATATGTTGATATTATTGTGATATTATGTACTGAATAATTGTGTCAGTAAACTAGTTACGTGTCATTTTTTGTTACCCGATACCATTTATCCTCACTGGTAGTATCAAATTACAGGTATGGAGTGAGGAAAAGTGAACAATTTTCCATGTTTACTCGATGATTTCACTTTCTAAGTGTTTTAATCATATTTCATTCCCTTTTAAGATTTTAGATGTGTTTCTAAATAACATACATAAAAAGGATGAAATAATGCAACAAGAGTCTATGATGATTTAATTATCTTCCAACATTAATTTCCCAAATCATAATAAAACTTTACAAAGTGATTATTGATCTAGGAACTATCAAAACACAAAGAAGAGTTTGTTGTTTACTCGATGATTTCACTTTCTAAGTGTTTTAATCATATTTCATTCCCTTTTAAGATTTTAGATGTGTTTCTAAATAACATACATAAAAAGGATGAAATAATGCAACAAGAGTCTATGATGATTTAATTAGCTTCCAACATTAATTGCCCAAATCATAATAAAACTTTAAAAAGTGATTATTGATCTAGGAAATATCAAAACACAATCTGATTGTGTTTGGATGAATGCAAGAAAATGTTGATTTAGGACTAAACTTACTTTGTTTTTTGGAACTGGCACCTGAGATTCTACCTGGTCAAAACCGTATAACTAGGTCAAAATTGTTTGTAATGTCTTGAACCTTCTATATGATCTTGTACCTTGTTGGATTCTAACTTTGTAACTTTTTGTGTTCATTACCTACATGTAAATGAGTGTCACTCTATGTCAGTATTTTTTTCTCTCCTTTGTAATGGCTCTATAAATTTGATCAAACCCTCATAGTATAAGATAGAGTTCTTAAAAACAAATTTAGGGGGGTTGTGGGCACCCTTGTGCACTGCTAACATCACCACTACTTTGAAGAGGGCTCAAACCACATGTTATTCTCATATCACGTGATATATATCATAGTGCAATCAGAATTTGAAAAAAACATTCTTTGAAAATACTTTGTTTGAGTATCACACTTGGGAAGGGCCAATTTGATTTCTTGTGGCAAGAAGATAAAGACTCTTGGACCTAGTACATAACTTCAAACCTATAGATAATACTTCCCTAATGTATTTGCATGAGTTATTTCACATCTGTGGGAGCTTAGAGTGCCTTTTTTTCTTTCTTTTACATGTTTATCTCTTCAAAGTGTCAGGACCCTAAATGAGATATGATTGACTTACTTATATAGGCTTATAAAGATTGGTATGTTGTGAAAGGTTGACTATGAAGGAATATTAGACCATATGAATATTATCCAACTAATTATTTTTGTGCACAATGTGTTAATCCAAAACTGTACAGTAGGGTCAAGTTGTAGATTCATACAAACGAACCCAAACTGGTGATTTTGACCAGAAGGGAAAAACCACAGTTTGTATTCTTGGGTCAAAGGATAGCTGCCTTTAGATGTATTTTATGTTATTAAACCTTGGGAATTGATGACAAATATGTATGGAAAGATGAGATAGTAACCGAAGATCTATCAGAGTGAGCTAAGTAAGAGTGCAAAGAGTGTGTTTGTATATGTAAGTGTGCAATGTCAAGATCGTTAGTGTCAAAAGATGGATTGCCAAATTTGAATTTCCACACTCAAGTCGAGTATGAGATAAGAAGTATATTCTTGCGTAGACTAAACCCACTTTTTTGTTTGGTATGCATGACATCTACTCAATGGGTTATATGCATATAGTGTAGTGTGCACACCTCAGCTTTGGCAAATGATAACTTATAGCCATTTTATCTTTCCTTAACTGATTGTCTTAGAGATGACCTTTGTATGGATCATGACTATGGTAAGCTTTATGAGATACTAGTGATGGTGATTCATAAAAAGACTTTATCAACTGCATTATTTTGATCAATTATTATTATTCATGTTCATTTCCATACAAGTTTTGATACCCAGTAGATGATTAGACATTTTATTCATGATACAAAACCATAGTAATGGCCTTTAGAGGCTGAATAATTTTTTGATGTGTATATTTTCATATGTATTTTATTCATGAAGTTGATTCTACTCAAAACCAAAACTTTTATGTGACTTATTTAATCTTCAAAAAAAAAATTCCTTATTGTGATATTTTGGTAGTATGAATGCGGCTACTTATCCATTTATCTTTGCTTATCGAGATTTCCCTATTTTGGTTATTTTTGAGACTCAAAGATTTATAGATTTTTATGCCTCTTATCCATTTGTAGTCAATATTGTAAATGTGGTTCCTCAAATGATTTTATGAGATAGTTCTACTCTATTGTATGTGCATATTTGTTTTCCCTGGACTTGATACAGTCCTTGTGTGCCATTTGGGGTATGCCTAAGGGTTATAGGAATACATTTTCTTATGGTTATTGGGCCCTAGACCTTTTTTTTAGGCGGCAAGGCTCTATGTGTCTAGGTCCATAGAGTGACCCCACCTTATATTAGTATTATGATTCACTTATTTAGTTTGGGAGGCATGTGAAGGTTTTTATTAGGATGCACCTATAAAAAAAATAATTGGTGATGTATTAGGAGACCGATCTGTTACTTATGTGATTCCTTTTGCTCTTTATTTTTTATACTTGAGGATTGATTCTCCTTATTGATGATATGATATTTAGACCCATATCTTAACATTGTGTTGGAGATAGTTGTTATCTAATTCATGTGAAATTTTTGTTGCATACATATTTTTGTGATTTGTTTTTGTTTATTATGAACATGGGTTAATTTTTCCCTAATTCCTTAGGTCTAGGATTTCAGTATTATAATATGTGGACTATATATTTCTTCTCTTGGTGGGTAGGTGGCATTGTTATGAGTAAAAATCATGTAAAATGTGGTAAAGGGTACTTTCCATAGTTGTCTTGCACATTGTGGGAATTATAGTATCCAAAATTTTATCATCCATTAGGCATATGAGTATACAAGAAAAATCCTTAAAAATTATTGAAATCATGTGATTGGTGGTTATTTTGGATTTTAATAAATTTAATCTCATTTATTTTTCCTTCTCTTTTGTCATAATAAAATTTGAAATGTTCTTTGAATCTACCTTGGAAAACTATTTACAATTGGGAAAATAGATACACAGTTTTGAATAACATCATCGAGGGTTATGTAAAGCATTATATTTTTCTTAAAAAGGGAAAATTTTACTTAAACAAATCAAGTTTGGAAAAAAAAAAACCACTAACTCGAAGAGGAAAATAACTTCTTTTCTATTAAGTTTTGGCCAAGAGATCGACCTGCAAACAAAATATATCCATATGAGAAAGAAAATAAAATGTTAAGGCTTTTAGATCCTTATCCTTTTGTAAACTCATCTTCATGATACTCTCCCACCTTTTATGATCTCTTAGATTTTTCTCTAGTTTGGTGGGTATTTGGGCTTATACTCAATAGGTTGTAGTTTTTACTTATGATATAAAATAAACATGATAGGTGGTTCTTCTTTACTGAATTTTATAAATATTTATAAGATATGAAAATATTTTCTAAAAAATGGATTTTTTTTATCCAAATGATTTAAATCTTATTCTTTATTAAGCACTTATAGTCACATTTTCATACCCTTCTTGATTTTTGTCCTCCAAAATATTCTCAAGTTAGTGACAATATAAAATCAGAGGTCTGGCATCATCATATTTCTCTTCAAAGAGGAATCAATCTTTCCCAAAAGAATAGAACATTTCCACACTATTGTAAGAGAGAACATAAACATCAACATGGTTAATATCATCACATTTCTTTCCTAAGTCCTCATTTTTCTCATTTTCTTTCTTGAATTTTTTATATTCCACATGCTTTATGTGGTCTTCAATTATTTTTGAGTTCTTGTAGATAAGAGGTATCAATTCCTTGACCTGGTGATAAGATTAATACCTATTGCAGTTGTTCCCCTAATGAATGTGCATGATATTTTACGAGCTTTAGGGATATTGTGGTGCCTTTTGCAACTGTTAGAAGTGAATGTATCAATGTTTTTTCATATGATTTCTAGGTTAGAAAATGAGGTAGTGTTAACTTACTTATATAGGGTTTCGAAGGTAAAATATTATGGAGAGAATGACTCAGAAAGAGTAAAAGATCCAACAAATAATTTGAAATTGAAAGAAAAGATGGAGGATATGTTAGTTCAAAACTATATAGGTTGGCCAAGAGTGGATATTACAAACTGACCGAATCATATGGTTTTAAAAAAGGGTGAGGAATGTGAGAACTAAATTATACATCCTTTTAAGTTGAATTTGCATATGCATTTAATGCATTTATTTTTAAGAATTTCATGACATATTAGAGTGTATGGATAAACAAGCTAGACAAGAGAACTCAGAATGGGATAAACAAATATAGAAAGGTTATGTTTTTCTTAGTAAGAGTGCATTTTCAAAACCAACAATGTCAAAGAGTAAATTTTTGAATTTGAGTATCTACATTTTCCCCACTTTAAGTATGAAATGAAAATCAAATTCTTAAAGGAAAAGATACCGAAGTGTGTAGACACACTTTTTCTTTACTCGAAGTTTATTTTTAAGAGTATTTTTGTGTTAGTGTTGGCATGCTCCATGATGAAACCTACAACATAGAGTGTAGCCAATGCTCATTGTAAAATATCGAAATTCAAATCAAATGTAAAATTTACCATGTAATATTTTCATTTGAACAAAATGAAATAAAGAGATGTAAAACATGGAAGAAACAAACATGTTTGTTTTTCAGAGGGAGAATTTCATATTCTTTGTTTGCACTTGAAGATTTACATTGTTGATATTGTTGAAGGATTGGGGGTGATCAATCCCCAATTATTCCCATGAGAACCATAGTGCTAAGTGCATGCAACCCAACATGAAAATGGAGGAGAGAGAGAGAGAGAAGAAGACAATCACTCCATGAAGGAATAATATCATGTATCAAATTCATTCGGAAACTTCGATATATTGCCCTTTAGATGTAAGAGAAAAGGAAGGACTGCCTATGAATAACTTAGTCACTTTGATACCTTCCATAACCCCATGGACCATACCACCGTAAATGGATATAGGCCCAATTTTATAAATAAGAACACAATATAAAAGAGAATGAGTGCCTGCATGCCCTTCCCATGTGCCACAAAACTGAGTATAAATTGTAATGTACATGTTATTGATCGAATAGGGTGAAGCCTAGAAATTTTATTGATATGTAAATATGAAGATTACAAAACAACGGAGAGAGGTAAAATGTATATAGGCATTGAATGGATTTTATCCAGTTCATAAAAAATATATCAAATCATCTAAAATAAGCAATATTTTATTTCTACATATTTTCCATAGTTAGTAGATTTGATCCACTTCCTGTGGATGTTGTTATTGTTGTTTAATGTCTATAAACACTGCAACTTCTTCATTTCTTTATGATTGAATCTTTTTCAGATATTGCATTCTTAACATTTGGTATCAGAGCTAGTTAATCCCATCTTCTGTGGTTATTGAGGATCCTTGAATCACCAAGGAGGAAAGAAAACATTTTTCATAAGGATTCAGAGCACCATATGAATTTATAGCTGCATTGGAAATATATAGAGCCTCTTAGCCCATTCCAAACCCGTTCTAAGCATCCATTATCCCCTAGAAGATTTACACATGGTGTTTCAGATTAATTTACATATTTAATAATATGTAGATTTAAAAAAACCAACAAAATTATTTTAGTTGTTGTGCTAAGTTTGGAGGTGTCTGTAATAAATTTGGATCTTTGCAACCAAGTTGGATGTGGCATTGTTGCACCGAGTTTTGCATTACATAAATTTGGATCCCTATAATCAAGTTGGATGTGGCATTGTTGTACCAAGTTTTGCATTACACACAGAGTTTCACATCGAGTTAAGATTCATAACTGAGCTCATATATCTCTTCACCAATTTGAAAGAGCCACCGCCGGGTCTTACATTGCAAAAAAATTTCATCATAGAGTTGCATTGCTTGGATCATTGGGTATCACAAGACATGTGATTTATTCTTGTTTGGTTTTTAATTACAGTTTGTGCCTACCCTAACTCCCCCCAATCATGGAGGAAATAGTGGTGGAGTAAAAATATAAACGGTGGTTGATAAACAAAGGTGAAAAATCCTTATAAATTGAATATAAATGAAATGGTGTAGGTTAGAGACACACTTACTAATGTGCAGGTTCAATGGCTAGGTGGTGATGATGGTTGATCAGTGAAATGGCAATCAATATCATGGCAGTGCTTCCCGGAACACTCCTGTGAATGCAAATACCTTCTGATCAATGGTTAAGATGGATATAGCTACCTGGATGTGTGAAAGAGCTATGGTTCTTTCTTGCATGCAAATATCCTTTGCTCCAAAACATGAGAATGTGTCTAACCTTTGAAACAAGGTTACCAAAATGGTTATATGGTAACCGACGATGGTTTAGGGTTACTGAGGTTGGTTTTAAGTTGACTGACGTCGGTTAAGGCGGGATATCCTAGGTTACCTAAAATAGTAGATCTTGGCTATCCTCTTTCAGCTTTCACTCGTTTGTGTCGGGTCTAAAATGAACGTTACACGTAGATACATGGGAATGTGGTTAGAGGAAGAATAGGCATGTGATTTTAGGGTTATACTGAGTCTTAGTTCATTAAGGTAAGTAGGGCTAAGTATTAGTTAGTTATGGAAACATGCTATGAAAATGTCTATGGTGAGGTGTCTAGGTGAGGTGGTGGGGTGAGGTGGAAATTAGTTTTATTTATGGTAGTTAAATAATGAATGAAGTGAGGATGAGTATTAATTTAATTATAAATAATTAAATTAATATTAATGTGGGGTATAAGGGTCGTGGTTAGTTGAATGTGTTTAAGTTTTCTATTTGTAAGGGAACCAAGGGGAGTGTGAACCAATTTTGGTGTCTACATTTTTCCCCTCTTTGTTGCATAGCTTGTATTAGAAAGTGACGCTGACAAAAAAAAAAAGGAAGTGATTGCCCCATGTGTGGGTGAAGGTGATCCCCCTCAAACGGGGCACTGATGAGGTGTAATGGGATCAGTGAGTGGTTTGATAAAGATGTAGGTGGGGAAGATAGGTGGGAAAAGGTTTGAGTATTGAGGGAAAGGGTGACGATCAACTTGGGTAATGGGTAGTAGGTCGTCGTCAAAATCAGGTCATGGGTAATGGAAATCAAAGACATGCACATGTATAGAATGCAACACGGTACTAGGTGGAAAAGCTTGTAAAATCTACATCATCCAAGGTCAATATCCAAAAAAGGGTGAATATCCAAGGTATAGGATACGATCGAGAAACACAACGTAGGGCAGGTGTAAGAATGGTTAGGTATGCTCTAGTACACCAAAGGTTTAGTCAGGATAAACGACATGGAAATAGGCAAGGTATGGTTGTTATGCTAAAAAAACATAGGTAACAGCACCGCAAGGTATAGCGAGTACATAAGGTCAATGGTCACACCAAGTAGGTAAAATTTAGGAAAATAGGTCATGGCATAGGTAAGGCCAAGGTATAGGTAAAATAACAACTCCTAACAAGCAATAGAGGAAATGTAAGGGTTGGTTGGGATTGTAGGTATGTTTCAATGGGTGGTCGGAATAATAAAAAGTGGGTGAGCATGAGTAGCGATAGGTGAAAAGGGAACGGGGTAAGGGAAACTATTTTGAAGTGTGACTGACCCTAGTTACATGTTGATCGACACCAGTTCACTAAGGCACAAATATGAACGATGTCGGTCTTAGCAGATTGGGATTAAAAAGGAAAATACCACTTTTTACAAAATCATTTGTCATTTCCAATAGTAGAAAATGATAGAGGAGCGGTGAAAAAGTGTAAAATGACGGAGTAAGACAGAGGGTTGAGTTAGTGAGCCCTGGAGCGGGTGATCGATCATTCGATAGGTGGGTCCACGAGATCAGTGTGGGTGATTCAGTTGGTTGGAGGTGAGGAGGGAATTCGATGATGGCAGAGGCAGGAGAGGGGTCAGGTGGACCACTAGTGTAGTGTCCTGATGTGCCCCCATGGAGACGGCATCACGACAAGGTAGCATTCGGTCCCATTCTATGTTTGTTAGATGCATTTTTTTGTATAGATCACGTTTGGGTAAAAATGGGATTGGGGGGAATCAAATTTGAATTTGGAAGGAGGATGTATGAAATAAGACTTGTAGAAAGTGGCATGTAGGTTAAAGAGGGGTGGGGATGGGTTGAGGTGAGATTTGGGTAGGGAAGGGTAGGTCGAAGGGTGGAATGTGGAATGTTTAGAGAGAAAAAGGGTAAGGTTTGGTGGATTTGACACCGCGACAGTGACCAACATCAGTGGGAGTTAGCCGGTATCGGTCAAGGATGAGGTGACCGATGCCGGTTTTGGGAGAGTGTTTTTGGTCAATAAGAACTGATGTCGGTTGGTATTTAGAGAAAAATGTGCTAGGAAATGAGAGGGGGTGGGTGGGGGAGATAGGTCATGAGATAGGAAGATATTTTTGGAGGAAAATAGCTTGGGTAATCAGTATACATAGGGATGGTTCGAGGGTGGGGTGACGCAGATAGGTCATGAGTAGGAAGGATCTTGGGAATAGGTGGGGAGGTCCAGGGTGAATGCGTGTATGGTCGAGGTTTAATCATCTTATGGTATTTTGGATGCAGGTGAGGGACCAATTGTGGATGTGAGATAGGGTACCGCCCCTATTAGTATCGGTACAAGGGAGCACGATAGCTAATTCGGGTCAGGCACTACCGACACGTAGTTCAGGAGCCAAGTTTTATGGTTGCACTCATTGAAAGATGGGATTCGATGACTAACACCTTTCATCTACTGACAGGTGAGATCACCGTAACCTTAGAGGATGTTTATAGGATATTGTGACTACCGATAGTAGGGATGTAGGTGTATTCCATTACCTCAAAGGCATATGAGGAGTTGATGTTGACAATGTTTAGTGAGGGGCTGACAAAGTTGCGGTTCCATAGTGCCATCCTGAATTATGGAGACATGTACATGGCCCATCCTAAGGAGATGAGGTTAGTGGTTCTGATTATGGAGGAATTTTGTTGTTTTGCACTGCCAGACGTGGAGGGTGGAAAATTCCTATAGGAATTGATGGGGGTTCTTCATGACATTATGGAGGATAGGACCCATTTTTCATGGGCACCAACATTTTTGGTGCAGTTACACAAAGATTTATGGGCCTATGGGAGGTTACGGAGGTTCATCCTGTGTTGCATGTTTCTACTACACTGCTAGGCATACGAGCACATCGTGTGTGTGCATCTAGTTAGTATACCCCATCCATACGCATTTGAGGTAGGCTTGGTCCGAGTAGGCTACAGGATATGGGTACCTACTGTTGGAGAGTGTCGGGCTACCAGGGCTACACATGATGTAGCATTCTACAGGCGTGTGCTAGAGGGGTTGTCCAGTGTGGACATCATTTTGAGTCCGTATGTGGGCTTCCCATCATATGGGTAGATGGCTTGGGAGCTATAGTTACTCCGATGGATGGAGGGACATCATTCCAGGGAGCATGAGATGATACTCATAAACAGGGTCAGAAGGTAGTTTGGTTTTCCACAAGATGTGCCTCCATCCTTCGCACGGTATATGAGGGATGACATGGAGAGTCCTATGCCTCTACCATAGCCAATGGTGCCAACCGAGTAGGAGGAGCAAGCATTATATTGATGGATTAATAATGTCAGAGTGACAGATAGATATAGACAATTGTGGGTAACATAGCTAGGGGTAGTACCACCGAGGATAGGGCATCCCGACTTAGCCACTATCACAATTCAGAGGGATGCCCTATAGGGGTAGGTGACTACCCTGGTGACATAGTTGGGGTTAGTGCAGGGGCAGCTGACAAGGTCACAGGCGCATGTTGCATAGGGGTAGGCACCCACACAGGGTGGATATGGAGATGGGGTATAGGTGGCCACCCTACAGGCACAAGCTACATGTTTACAAGGCTAGCTGACAACTTCACAGGCATAGATTGTGGCCCTTCAGTCCCATGTATAGGCACATGCACTCACACAGGCACAAGGATAGGGTCTCATTTTATAGGCAGGGGTGGGACAGGGTCCCATAGTATAGGTAGGTTAGAAACAGATGGCACCACTACAGACAGTACCGATGGCCAGGTTTATGGATGCCCTAGGCGATTCAAGATACTATCATGATCATGTGATGGCCGCAAGGATAGATGTCCCTACCTATACAAAGGATAGAGCCCAACAAGCCTTGAATGAGAGGACTAGGACTCGAACTCATAGTGTGGAGAGTACAGGGGGTCGACAAGCCCCAAGACAAGGTCAAGGTGAGGCCAAAAGTTAATGGAGGCCAACTCTAGGTGAGGTACCCACAGAGGTCAAACCGAGGCCCATAAAGGGTGGTGAGATGTTAGCAGGATGCCACATGGGAGCAAAGGAGGAGGAGGAGACATAGGCATGGAGGGTATCCGATGGGGTGACGATTAGTCACTAGATATGATCATTGTATTTATTTTTTGATATATATACTTGCCTACGTGTCGAAGATAGTGACGATGTATATGAGAGTTTTGTGATTTTTATTTTTATACCGGCTTGTGTACCGAAGATAGTGAGGTTGTATCTGAGTGATTTGAGATATTTGTATTCATTTGTATTTGTGTATATATGTATGGATACACAGACTTTCTCATCAATATAGATGATGATATTTATGGTATGGATGGTGTACTTGTTTTAATTTCTATTATTGTTTGTTTATGTGATGGAAACCAGGTGAATTAGGCATAATTGATTCGAGATCTTGTAGGCATGGTTGAGTTAGGTTAGTTAGGAATGTTAGAGTCAGTTCATAGGCATGATGGAGCTAGGTTATAGGCATGATGGAGTCAGGTTATAGGCATGATGGAGTCAGGTTATAGGTATGATGGAGTTAGGCTATAATTTTTATTTTAATGTCCAAGTCATTGGTAACATGGGAAATAAATGTATATGCATGTTATGGTTTAAGTTTCCAAATATTTTCTATAGTGGAAATGTGAAAATGATAAATGAATGATGTGATGATGTGATAAAAAAATTTATTAATTGCTGCTTGTTTGGTTTAATTTCTAATTGGTGATATAAAATGGAATTGAACTAAGGTAGGATGTGAATAGGAAAATGGAGGGGAAAATAGGTTAGGGTGAAGAGTGGCTGAGCTAACCTTCAAGGGCCCCATGCCCTCAAAGTGTTTCCTACATAGCCCCGGTGAAAAGGGGCCTCAAGCCAATGTAGTTATCCCATAAGCTAGGGCAGAATATGATGAACTAGGGGGATGGGTTGGTGAATTTGAGGCATAATTGAGTTAGGTCATAGGCATGGTTGAGTCTAGGTCATAGGCATGGTTGAGTCTATGTCATAGGCATGGTTGAGTCATTTAAAATTTAGGCGTTGATAATCTGGTTCCGTATAGGATAATCAATAAGTAATGAGGAAGGTGAATGGTAAGAGGTGGTAAAAGATCTGCTTAATTGATGAGAATCCTAATGAGTCTACCTTACCCAAGATGGCCTTATGAATGTAAGACCCTAAAGGCGTTGTATAATGGACTATTCTAACGGTGAAGAAAGTCACATGATCACAAAATGTCACAGCTACGGCAAGTCCCATGAGTGGATAGAAAATCAGGTTGAAAAGGAAATGAGGTGAAAATGGGTGGTTTAGTGTAATTTAGTGTACAACCACATGTTTATTTAGCAAGAAACCAAGGATCAAAAATAGGCAAGTCCATGACAAAAATATCAGCAGTTTCTTCATTTATTTGTTTTTAATAGACTAATCAATGCGCGAAGTCTATATGGGATGAGTGTATTATCTCCTTGAGGTCTTCACAAAGCTAATCAACGTGGGAAGCTTCTAGATATTTTTATTGTATTTTTGCAATAACTTTATATAGTTTTCCTTCGAGGGAGAAGTCTATTTATAGCAGCAAAATAGAGAGAAGAGATGTCCCATTTTGAGGGAGTCATATTTTGCTGGAAGTTTTACTCAAGGAGTTGAATCCCATTTTTTTTTGTGGACGTTTAAGTCATGGACAAGACTATAGAGGAAGATTAGGTTCTTGTTTAGAAGAAAAAACCATAGTAAACAGGGGTTAACTATGAAAGGGGTGGTTTTAACTGATGAATGACCATGTGATTCCATCTTTAAAAAGATGAAAGGTATCCATGAGAATCTTGCCATGAGTAGATCCGTCATACTCATATTGAATCCCATGGTCTGAGATGCAGAGAGATGGAATCTAAACTTTGAGAGGACAGTGTTTCACCTGTTTCTTAGATCATTTCTTTGAAGTGTTGACGAAACAGATAGGGTAACGGGTGTAGGAGGAATACCTATTCAAATGCTGGTTGATGGGTTGTTGCATGAGCATGACTTCTGAATCCACAGCTGATCGTGTGAGCTTCCTTTTGGCTAGAAGGAACTACATGTAATGCAAAGCAAGACCACTAGGGAATTAAACAATATGGGCAGTGAACTGCCTAGTGTATGCTAGATCCAGGAAGTGTGCTACTTTCTAGATGGCTATCAGTCCACTGTTTTAAACAATTTAATGCTATAAACAAAGTAAATCCTATTGCAATTTGAAATTATTTAGGTATCTCACGTAAAACACAATAAGAAATAGATCTAATCTAACAGGCTAAGCTAGAATAGAATCCAAAGGTCAAATGATTGGTTCTGGGTTCTGCAAGTTTGAAAGAGGTCTCAGGTAGATCACAGGTGGATGAGGGTGAGATGAAATTAAGTGGGTAGGTCTCTATTATGGGCTGTGTGGGCAAATACAAAGACCGATGTCGATCAAGGGTAACCGACGGCGGTCAGGTGTGCCCATTGCCAGTTACTGTGAAATTTGGAAATGTCACAGAACAAGCTTTAGGTCTCCTTTGTGATTGCACAAAGGACTTTGGTTGGTCAAGATGAGGTATTGGGTGACTAGGGTAGGCTTCGGTGAGGCTTTAATGGGTAAATAGAGGTGGAAATGTTGGAGAAGGTCAATAGGTGGTTAGGTAAGCAATAGATGATAAACTAATGATGAAATGAAGTAAACCAGAGAAGTATGACATTATACTTACTTGGATTCTGGTCCTGGATGCCTGTGTGTGAAGGATGGAGGTGCTGATGAGAGGCTTGAAGGCTGTAAGTGATCACTAGCTAAAGGAAAACTTCTACATTGGTTGCATGTGCATTCCTCTTTGCTTGGTTAGATCACATCATGGCTCTGCAGGAAAAGATGTTTGATCTCCTTCCTTGCATGCATGGTCTCATTGGAATTCACTCTCTAAAGATGTGTTATCTCTCTGAGATGTGATAATGCTCACTAACCTTTTTGATTCCAACTTCCAACCTTGAGAATAAGGTTGTTTTTGGGTTAAAAGGGTAACCGACGGTGGTTTCAGCTTAACCGGCAACGGTTAGGGGTAACCGAAGTCAATCAAGGTGGGATTTCCTAGGTTTACTAAACTAGGGAGATCCTCTTGATTTCCTCGGATCTCGTGTTGTTAACCCGTGAATTAGAATGGGATCTTCTTGTAAGCATGCGGGAATGTGGTTAGAGAGAATGTAGGTATTGATTTTTAGGGTTTAGGTAAGTCTCAATTAGTTATGGAAACTTACTAAGAATAGGTTTTAGAGTGAGTTGGCTTGGTGAGGTGTCTAGGTGATGTGTATGTGTGGATATTATTTAATAAGATATTTAAATAATAAATATAGTCAGGATAATTAATTAATTAAATTAAATTAATATTATTGGGGTGAAGGGGTCATGGCTAGGTGAATGTGATGAAGGGTGTTTAGTTGTCGAGGGACCAAAGGGGAGTGTGACCTAATTTTAGTGTCTAAATTTTCCCCCTTTTGTTGTGTATCTTTTATTGGTAAGTGACGCTAACAAAAATAAGATGTGGTTGCCCCATGTGCGGGTGAAGGTGATCCCCCTCAAACTAGGAACTAATGAGGTAGAAGGAGGAATCAGTGAGTGGTTTGATAAAAGGTAAATGGGAGGAAAAGGTAGGTGGGCATGGGGGAGAAAGGGTTAAAGGTCTACATGGGAAATCTAGGTAATGGGTTTAGGTCAAAGGTAGCAACTGTCAAATGCACGCACACGAATAAACTACAGCACGCTACCGGGTTGAAGAGTAGGCAAACTCTACATCGTCTATGGTCGATAGGTTTATCCAAACAAGGTTGAAGTGAATCCGGTATCCAAGGTATAGGATGTGGTTAGGAAACACAACATAGGTTAGGTGCAGGAACATTTAGGTATGTTCCGGTACACCAAAGGTAGGGTCGGGATAAACGGTCACAACAATAGGCTAGGTAAGGTCATTAGGTCAACAACATAGGTAACAGTGCCACAAGGTATAGCAAACACATGAGGTCAAAGGTCGCTAGCGATGGTCTAGGTCCAAATATCGAGGTGACGGTGTGGGTAAGGCCAAGGTAGGGGTAAAATAATGAGTCCCCAAAGGAGGACAAATGGAGGTAGTAAATGAGGAGGTCATGAAAGGTAAGGTAAATGGGTTGGGTAAAGGATCAGGGTGAGGCGTGGGGTAAAGGATCAAGGTAAAGGGTGGGGTAAAAGGGGCTTAATTGAGGGCAATGTGCAGGTGAGGATGACCAATGGCGGTCATGGAAAACTAACGTCGTTATAAGAAACCAACAATGGTGAGGTAGGGCACGCGACCAATGCCGGTTAAGGGTAACCAACGTTGGTTAGCTCAAGTTGGTTATAAAAACAAAAAATCCATGTTTTTATTATTCATTTGTTATTTGTGAAGTGATAAAATGACAAAAAGGAGAGAACAGAGAGAAAAGTGTCTGAAGGAAACGGGATAGTGAGTTGGCAGTGTGATTGGATGAGGGTTGGATTGGTGAGCAGCGGGTCCACGGGATCAAGGTGAGAGATTTGATTGGTTGGAGGTTACGAGTAGCTATTCGGTGATGGCAGAGGTCGGAGAGGGGATCTGGCAGGCCACCGGCACAGCGACTAGATGTGCCATTGAGATGGCAATAACATGATGATGTTAAGTTCCCAACGCTACATTGTTGATTAGATAGATAAGGAGGTTGGAGTATTGTTATTTGTAGGTTTTTTCTAGGTTTTCATTGTATTTTATGGGTGGGTAGAAATAAAATTTTGGCTATGGGGGGAATAACGGGCTAAAAGAGGGGGAGGGGGAAGGGTAGTAAATGGTATAGGGTGGGGTGGGTAGAGGTCTAGGGGTAGTTTTTAGGTCATTTGTAGGAGGGGTAAAAGGGTAAGGGGGTGATTTTTAGAAAATGGGGGGTTTTTGGAAGTCAGAGGATTTTCCACGACATAGTGACTGGCGTTGGTCAAGGTTCGGCCAGCGGTCGTTTGGGTAAAACTAGTATCGGTCACCAAACAGGGGACCGACACCAGTGACATGGTAACTGTGGTCAATAAAGGTGAACTGGTATCAGCCACCAAATAGGTGACCAATGCCGGTTTAAGGGTGACCGAAGTCGGTTAGGATGAACCAACACTAGTTAGGATTTTAGACACAAGGGTCCAAAAGTGATTTGGGCTAGGTAGTTGAGATGGGTAGAGTTAAAATAGGGTGGAGGGTAATGATGATTAGTGAATATGGTCATGGTAAATGTGGATTAATGTCATGCTTGGATTAGATGTAGGGGAGAGTGCAGTTACATATGCAAGACAGGGTTCCACCTCTACTGGTGACATTGTGCAGCATAGCGACCCCTTTGGAGCTATAGCATGTGGAGGTAGTGGGCTTGAGTGGGATTCGTTGCTACCAACATGTTGCTCGGCAACCCATCTTGATGCTCGCACTCATCAATAGATGGGATCCCATGACTAACACGTTCCACCTTCCAATGGGTAAGATGACTATCACCCTGGAGGACGTGTTCCAAATTTTGCAGCTACCCATATTGGGTGCCCAAGTGTATTCTATCTCTTCAGAGGCCTCAGAGGAGTTGATTGGGACCATTTTTGGTGAGGGAACGGCTGATCTGAGATTCCATAGTGCCATTTTGAGCTATGGAGAGATGTACCTAGCATGTTCGGATGAGACAAGGCTAGTGGTTTTGTTGATGGAGGTAGTGTGTTGCTATGCATTGCCAGATGCAGAGGGTGGATGCTTTCCCTTATCACTAATGGGGGTACTCCACGATATGATGGGGCATGAGACACACTTTTCCAGGGCACCAACATTCTTAGTGTAGCTATACAGAGAGTTGTGGGCATATGGGCGGTTGCGTAGGTTTAGCATGTGTTGTACATTTATACTACACTGCTGGGCATACGAGCACATAGTGTGCGTGCAACCTATAGGGATTCCCTGGGCAGATGCATTGCCAGCTAGATTTGTGTGGGTGGGATAGAGGAGATGGGTGCCAATGATAGGAGAGCGGAGATCGAATAGGCTAACACATGATGTGGCCCATTTTCGTAAGTTACTAGAGGGATTGTCTGGAGTGGACATTATATGGAGGCCATATGTGGGATTCCCCTCATGTAGGCATATGCATGAGGAGTTAGCTGAGCTCTAGTAGAGATTTGGATACATGGTTGTCATGTCGGGGAGGATTAGATGATCCCGGTAGACAAAGTCTGACGCCAATTCAGGCTTGTACAGGACATTCCTCTGCCCTTCCCATAGTATTTGATAGATGACGTGGAGAGGCCCTTACCTCTACAATAGCCTAAAGTTCCCACAGGGGAGGAGGATCAACCAGTGGATTGGCAGATAGATGACATCGACTGTATAGACAAATATAAGAAGTGGTGGGTGGCTCAGTTATGAGCCATACCACCCAAACCAGGGCAGCCAGACCTAGCTACCATTACAGTGTAGAGAGACACCCTATAGGGGCAGGTAGCTACCCTAATTACCCAGTTGGGTATACTGTAGGCATAGCTAGAGGGTTCTAAGGTAGAGGTAGCAGAGCTACGCGTATAGGTGGCCAGCCTGCAGGCCTAGATGGCGGATGGAGGAGATGCAGGAGATGGAGATGGTCAGGGGGGATGATCAGCTGGTAGCCTTATAGGCTCAGGTGGTAGGTTTACAGGGCCAGTTGGCCACAACCTAGGCATAGGGGCAGGGGGTACCACCACAGGCACTAGGAGTAGGTCCCAGTTCACATGTAGGTGCAGGGCAGGTACAAGGGCCAAGACTTATGGGACCACCATAGACCATGCCTATATCTAGGTAATGGGATGCCCTAGGTGAGTTAAGATATTATTGGGATCAGCTTATGGCAGCTGGGATAGATTTCATATCCTATGTCGAGTACTAGGCACATCAGGCATCTAGTCAAAGGACGAGATCTCACACTCATAGTGTGGAGAGCACAGGAGGTCAGCAAGCTCTAAGGCATGATCAAGGAGAGGCCACCAGTGTGCGGTGACCAACACTAGGTGAGGTGTTAGCAGGGACATAGGAGTTTGAGGGTACAGGTGACACAGAGATGGAGGACATCCGACGAGATGCCTGATATGTGGTCACCTAATTTTTGATGTATATTAGTTATTATTATTATTATTATTATTATTATTATTATTATATATATATATATATATATGTCAGCCTGTGTGCCAAAGACAGTTTATTTTTGATCACATATCGGCCTACGTGCTGAAGACAATGAGGATGTATGAGTGATTTGTATATTTTGAGCAAATACCAGCCTACGTGCCGAAGATATTTTGTATTGATCCATTCTTTTTTGTATATATGAGACAGGCCTGCGTGCTGATGACATTTTGTATAGTATATCAACCTGCGTGCCGACATTTTGAGATGATGGACATGATGAGATGGGCATGTATTTTGAAATACATATTGATTGATTTATATGATGAGATACATGGTATTTTGTGATTTGTTGATGTATTTATCAGATATTGGTTTATGGCTTGTGTTAGATAAGATATGGATTTGTTACTTTGATGTGGAAGGAAATTAGGTGAGTTAGGCATGGCGGAGTCAAGTTGGTTTAGGCATGGTTGTTTTGAAAGTAGGTGAAGTTGTGATTCATTATTATTATTATTATTATTATTATTATACAAAATGAGTCATATGTGAGATGTGGTATAATCCATATATAGTGATGATAGAGAATTAGTAGGCGTAATAAATGCATAAGATATGTAGCAAATTGTTATGTATGTGACTTAATTTCCAATTTTGTAAATAAAAGGGGAACTAAGTGAAATGTGATGTAAATGGTGAGTTAGGCATGGTTGATGAATTGTTTAGGGTAGAGATCGGCCGAGCTAACCTCCAAGGGCCCCATGCTCTCGAAGTGTTGTCTACATAGTCCTGGCGAAAAGGGACCTCATGCTGATGTAGTTCTCCCATAAGCTAGGGAACAAAATGAGAAGGTGTGAAAATGAGTCAGTAGGTGTTTGGGTAGGTGTTGTGGGTTTAGGTTTTTTAGGTGTAGGTGGATTATAGGTGAAAGAAGGAGATTACCCCAAAAGTAAGCATCAAGGACCAAGTTTTGTATAAGGTAATCAAAATGTAAACAAAGATGGTTAAAAGATAAGAGGGGGCAATAAAGCCACCTTATTGGGTGGGATCATACGGATTAGGTCATACCTTGGAGGTGATGAACATAAGACCCTAAAGACATTGCACAATTGACATGTTCTATGATGAAAAGTAGTCATATGATCACCAAATGTGTAAGTTCCAAGAAGTCCCTTAAGGTAATAGGAAATGAGAGTGGGCATGGTTCATAGGGTGAAGAGTATGTAATTTTTAATTTTTATATGGAATGAGGTAGCAGGCCCTTTGGGAAAGAGGTCCTAGGTCACAACGAGCAAGTCCATGACTAAAAAGTTTTTTGTTTTGACTTATAGTTGAGATAGACTGATTAATGTGGGAAGTCTATATGGGAAAAATTGAACTCCTTGAGGTCTTCGTGAAGCTGATTGATGTGGGAAGCTTCGGTTGCTCTCATTTTTTTTAAAGAGCTTTACATAGCTATCCTTCGTGGGAGTAGTCTATTTATAGCAACAATTGGTTGAGAGGAAGATGTCCTTTTGAGGGAGTCATATTTTTTATTAGAAGTTTGACCAAGGATTTTGGTCCCATTGTGAGGTCTTTGCAGTCATGGACAAGACCAAGGTGAAAGATAGGACTCTTTTTCAAAGGTCAAGGTGAAACGACCATGAGATCTCATCTAAAGGTAGACAAAAAGTATCCATGAGAATCATGTTATGTACAGCATCGTGGTACACATATTCAAGGGAAGATAACAAGTTACGGGTACTCACATGATGTTGGTTCAATCGTTAGGGAGGTGTATGGAGTGGCTAGCACTCAAGGGACGAGCCTAGAGAGAGACAAAGGGTGAGATAGGACAACGAGACAACAATAGAATGGTTGAAGATGCAAGGCGTTTAGGGGCTCATGCTCGAGTTTACCATCGAGAGAAGATAAACGATAAGCACCTGATCCATAGGTATGAGTCATGATGTATGGTCCAAGCCAATTAGGATCAAATTTGCCCCGTTTACTTTTTTCTGCTTTGGTTACGTGTTGATTTGCTTTCAGGACAAAGTCACCAACTTGGAAGGTTCGTTCATGAACACGTTTGTCATAGGCACATTCAATACATTGTTGGTAAACTTGAAGGTGATCCAGAGCATTAATACAATGTTCGTCTAAAAACTCTAGCTGTGCTAAACGGTCCTAACAAAATTCATCATCAGTGAGCATGTCATGGAGAGAAATACGGAGTGAGGGGATCTAGACTTCAAGAGGCAGAACAGCCCCCGTACCGTATACTAGAGAAAAGGGTGTGGTCACAGTGGAAGTGTGAATACTATTTTGGTATGCCCACATGGCAAAATGAATGTGCATATGCTAATCCTTCCCAGTATCGTCAACCACTTTCATGAGAATTTTGTTGAGGGTTTTGTTAGTGGATTCAGCTTGGCCGTTGGTTTGTGGCTACTAGGGTGATGAGAAACTAAGCTGAATGCCAAAGGCATCACAAATTTTTTGCAATGTTTTGTTTTTGAATTGTTTTCCATTGTCAGTGATGAGGCGATGAGGAAAACAAAAGTGAAAAATTATGTGGTGGTTAATAAACTCACATATTTTCTCAGCTTTTGTGGAAATGAGTGGTATGGCTTCTACCCATTTTGTGTAATATTCGGTAGCAGTGATGATCCATTCATGGCATTGGGAAGAATGAGGATTGATTTCTCCAATAAGATCCAAACTCCATTGAGAGAAGGGCTAAAGGTCACGAGTGACCTATAAGGCATGACTGGGTGTACGATGAAGATTGGAATGTTGTTGGAATTTTACACAACGTTTTACGTAGTCACAACAATCATGGTTAAGGTTCAGCCAGTAATAGCCTAGATGAAGAATACGCTTAGTAACAGCAAGGCCACTAAAGTCACCTCCACATATGCCATCATGAACCTCCTTAATGATATAAGGAATTTCAGAACTTGTGAGGCATCGTAAGAGAGTACCATAAAATTTGTGCTTATAGAGGAGTCCTCCCAGGATAACGTAACGAGAGACCTTTTTAAGGAAGGCACGTTGTCTATTATGGGTGAGATCAGGAGGTAAGATGGAGAGAGAAAGGTATGCGTAATATTGTTTATACCAAAGGTCACTCAGGTCAGGGGTATTGGTTCCAATCGAGTAAACATTGTGAGGAAAATAAGAAGGTGAATGGAGGCATTGTACGGTGACAAATATTCTGGAATCGGCAGGTGAAGCGGGTATTTGGGAAGCTGAGTAGGCTATGGTATCTGCAAATTTGTTGGTGGAACGTGGGATGGTTTGAAGGGTGTAACAATCAAAGGTGGTCAAAAGTATGTCTACATGATGTTTATACTTTACAAGTATCTCGTTATGACATTAGTATATACCATTGACTTGGTTTACAACCAATTGAAAATCACCAAAGATGTTAATTGATTTGACATCTAGGGCATATTTGGCTTAGAGACCTAGTACGAGCGCTTCGTATTTAGAAATATTATTCGTGCATTCAAAATCTAGTTTGAAAGACAAAGGCATGGGTTCTCCATCGAGAGTAATGAGCATAATACCAGCCCCATCCCCCACGCTGACACTTGGAACTGTAAAAAAAGAGTGTCATTTGATAAGGAGGTTCATCCAGGGAAAGGGTAGAAATCGACTCATCTGGAAAGTCAAAATTAGAGGGTTGATCCCTAAAAATAGGTGTGTCGGCCAATTGGTCGATGATAGCTTGGCCCTTGATGGAATTTTGATGAATGAACTTGAGGTCAAGATCAGCGAAAAGTATAAGCCATCGTGTGACACATTGATTTTGATAAGGTTTGGCATACATGAAGTGCAAGGGGTTGGTGTTGGTCACAACATAGGTTTTGTGGTTGAGTAGGAAATGGTAGAATTTGGTGGCAATGAAAACTAAGGCTAAGCAGAGTTTTTCGGGATGGTTGTATCAGGTTTCATAGTCCAAAAGAGTACAGATGATATAATAAACCACTTGCTCCCTGTGTTTTTCATCTAAACGAGCGAGCATGGCTTTTAAGGAGTGGTTGGTAGCAAATATGTATAGATAATAAGGTTGATCGTCTTTAGGTGGGATAAATATGGGTGGTTAGAGAAGGTATTGTTTTAAGGCTTCAAAATCCTTGTGACAGTCATCATTCCATTTAAAGGATACATCCTACTCGAGCAGATGATGAAATGGTTGACACTGATCAGATAATTGTGAAATGAAACGGTGAATAGACTGCAACTTACCTTACAAGTTACGGAGTTATTTAAGGTTAGTGGGTGGAGGCATTTTGAGAATGGCCTTGACTTTAGTAGGGTCAACTTATATACCATGGAGGGAAATGATAAATCCCAAGAGCTTTCCTGAGAGAACCGTGAAGACCCACTTCTTAGGTTGAAAGCGGATGCAATATTTAATGAGGTGGTCAAAGATGGTTTTGAGGACGGAAAGGTGCTCAAAGCGATGTTTAGATTTGGCAAAGAGATCATCCATGTAATCTTCCAATATGTGATCCATGATGTCATGGAAGATGTAAGTCATAGCCCACTAATATGTGGCACTAGCATTTTTAAGGCCAAAAGGCATGACTCGATAGCAAAAGGTCCCCCATGAGGTAATGATTGAGGTTTTATGTTGATCTTCTGGGGCAAGAAAAATTTGGTTATTACCCAAGAAGCCATCCATGAGTGATAGCATTTCATGACCAGCAGTGAGGTCAACCAACTGATCAATACCGAGTAAGGGAAAGTCATCTTTTGGGCAGGATAGGTTGAGGTCATGCAAGTCCATGCAAATGTGGAGTCCCCATGTGGCTTTAGTAACAGGGACAATGTTAGAAATCTAATGAGGATAATCAATGGGTAAGATGAAGGAAACAGAAAGAAGGTGTTGAAGTTATTCTTTGACGAGAAGAGCAATATGAGGGTGCATTTTCCTCAGCTTTTGTTTGATGGGTTTGGCATCAAGAACGGTTACAATATTGTGGACCATTATGGCGGGGTCAATACCGGGCATGTTTGTGTTAGACCAAGAAAAAGCGTGGTTATGATCTTTGAGAAAATAAGTGATGGCTTCCTGTTCAACAGCATCTAAAGATTGTCAGATCTTTAGGATGTGTGGGTCATCCTGAGTATGAATGTTGATCTCGATAGTCGATTCATTCAACATGGTTTACGTCTTAGAGGGTAATGACTGATGAATATATGATTCTTTTGCACCAAGGTAGGTGAGTATGGATTCATCATCCTGACATTGAATGATGTTAATTGTAGGTGTGTCATCATTGATCATTTCAGGATATAGGAAGGGAAGAGTGGAAGGGGCCTCGCCCTCATGTTGATAAGTCAGAGGCCCCAAGGAAATGGTTTTTATGAAAAAAAAAAAGTTAGGAGGGATAGATTCAGGATCCATCAACTCTGTCAGTGAAGGTGGAGTGGGTGATGAAGGTGGAGAAGGGCTAGTGTCCTTAATGAGTTCAATGCAGACCTATTTGGTAGGTGGATTGGGGAAGCCGATACCACTATGGTAATTATGTTTACGGGTGGTACATGGAATAATGGTATGGCAGCCTTGCTCGTAAAAGCCAAAAACAAAACCCTTCCATGCACAACGGTGTAGGAAGGTGTGGGTGAAACTAGGATTGGTAAGTGATTGGAAGTCAGTGGAAAATGGGCGGGTTTGTGATGGTGGTTCAGGTGTGTAAGTGGTTGTATCAAGTTCCCCATAGGTGAGACTAGTACGAAGGTGGGGAGGACAATAAAGGAGACGTTCTCCTATACAGTGATCATAGCGAGGGTGTTGGTGAAGGCTTCCATACTCTTGTGGAGTAAGAAATGTGTTGACACTATATGGGTGGTACTCCCCCAAAGTGAGGCATTGAAAAACACCTTCCAAGGGATCAATGGTTGGTATGTAGGTAGTTGGTATGGATAATGTGTTGGAGGTTAATGCGGAGGTGGAGTTAACAGATTGGTAAGCTAATGGGTCAGTCGTGGAGGTTATAGCAATGGTAGGAATGGAGGAGGTATGTGTGGTAGAAGCAGTGGTTGTACTGGTAGGGAGAGGTGTAGGTGAAGTGGTATTGGTCGCGGAGGTAGACGGCTCGATAGGAATGAGCACATCATTGGGTCAGTAAAGCATGTTACATATTTTAAAAGGTGATGGGTCAGATGGAATGGTATAGGTGTGTCCTTTGTGTTCAAACTTTATAAAACAATGTAAAGTGGAAGGAACACAACCCATGACATGGATCCAGGGTCTACCAAGCAACAAGTTATATTGGAATTCCCCCTCTAAAATGTAAAACAATTTAGGAACAGTGCGGGGGCCCATGAGAATGTGGAGGATGATGGTGCATAGTGTAGAGGTGATAGCGTCATTAAATGAATGCAACATGACCAGGTGTTTATGCATGCAATTGTCAGGTATGCGCATTTGAGTGAATCCATGGAATGAAATTATGTTAATGTTAATGCCCCCATCAATCATCACATGGCATACCTGTATGTCATCATTGTGGAAAGAGATGAAGAGAGCTAGGTCTGGGACATTGTTTTGGTGTGACATGATCTCTTCTTCTGAGAAGCTAAGGGAGGCCACTTGGTGAACAAGGTGGGGTGAAGATGAAGGTGGTAATTTGGTGAGAGAGGCTACATGATGGGGTGTGATAATGGAGGCTATGGGTGTAGGGTCATTAGGTAAAATCTCAATTGATTGAAGAACCTCCATGAGAGCTTGATAATGGGATTTTGAAGTTTGGATGAGGTCATATAAGGACATTTTGAGGGGTGATTGGTGTAATTGTTTGAGCATGGTGCGATGTGTGATGCCCTTAGAAATGGGGTACGTGGGACTGCGGATAGTTATTTTAGGTATGGGTGTAGATGGTATGTTGGGTATAGGATTGGTTGGTGGGTAAGTTGCCTTTTCTTTGCCCTTGTCCTTTTTAAGGAAATGTAGTGACATGTATCATGTTGATCTAAGGGGATTTGGAAAATGGAGAAGGTGTTGGGTGAGTGGTATAATGACACGACGAGAAAAAACCTATCGGAGGATAAAAACCTTGTGAGGTCAGTTGGGCGCAACAAAATTTGGGTGGTGGTGTGGAAAGTTCTCTAATGCAAACCATGTTAATTTAAAATCTTGGGGATGGATTTAGGAGAGGTGAGGGTGGAGGTTGTGGTCGTTGAGTGGGAAGTGTGGCAATGGGTGTTGGTGAAGCAGGATCCTCATCAAGAAGGCCTTCATCATCAAAATTGGTTTCTGGTGGACACAACTGCATAAGGACGGTTTTCAAGGCCTTGCAATTCTCCACATCGTGTCTTGGCACACGATGGTATACGCAAATTTTAGTATCGTCAAACCCTTTTGGCTTGGGTTTAAGGGGTTCATAAGGTTTGAGTGGCGGTAATGTGATGACAAAGGTCTCCAGGAGGTTGGTTAAAATTTTGGCATAAGACCATACTAGTGGATCACAATGGGAAGTAAACATGGGTTTGGGTGTAGGTGTACGGTATTTTTGAGAAATGGTCTTTAGAAGAGGAGGGGGTCGAGCCATGGGTTTCGGTGCTGGTGTGGTTTTAGGTGTCGATCGTGTTTGTTTAGGTATGGGTATAGTCGATGGACGGGTAGGAGGGTGTGGTCATTTTGACTACCTTATTATGGGTTCGTCCAGGGAAAGGGTAGCAATCGACTCATCTAGAAAGTCAAAATTAGAGGGTTGATCCCCGGAAATAGGTGCGTCAACCAATTGGTTGGCAATAGCTTGGCCCTTGATGGAATTTTGATGAATGAACTCGAGGTCAAGATTAGGTAAAATCATAAGCCATCGTGCGGCATGCTGATTTTGATAAGGTTTAGCGTACATGAACTGTAAGGGGTCGGTGATGGTCACAACATAGTTTTTTTGGTTGAGTACGTAATGGTGGAGTTTGGTGGCAATGAAAACTAAGGCTAAGCAGAGTTTTTTGGGATGGTTGTATCCGGTTTCATAGTCCAAAAGAGTACGGATTATATAATAAACCGCCTACTCCCTGTGTTGTTCATCATGATGAGTGAGCATGGCTCCCAAGGAGTGGTCGGTAGGGGATATGTATAGATAAAAAGGTTGATCGTTTTTAGGTTGGATAAGTACGGGTGGTTGGAGAAGGTATTGTTGTAAGGCCTCAAAAGCTTTGTGATAGTCATAATCCCATTTAAAGGAGACATCCTTCTTGAGCAGATGATGAAATGGTTGACACTGATCAGATAATTGTGAAATGAAACGATGAATAGACTGTAACTTACCTTGTAGGATATGGAATTTTTTAAGGTTAGTAGGTGGAGGAATTTCAAGAATGGCCTTGACTTTAGCAGGGTCAACTTCTATACCATGGAGGGAAATGATAAATCCCAAGAGCTTTCCTGAGAGAACCACGAAGATGCACTTCTTAGGCTGAAGGCAGACATAATTTTTAATGAGGTGATCAAAGATGGTTTTGAGGAAGGCAAGGTGCTTGGAGCGACATTTAGATTTGGCCAAGAGATCATCCACATAATCTTCCAATATGTGATGCATGATGTCATGGAAGATGTAAGTCATAGCCCATTGATATGTGGCACCAACATTTTTAAGGCCAAAAGGCATGACTCGATAGCATAAGGTCCCCCACAGGGTGATGAATGAGGTTTTGTGTTGATCATCTGGGGCAAGAAAAAATTGGTTATAACCCGAGAAGCCATCCATGAGTGATAGCATCTCATGACCAGTGGTGAGGTTAATCAACTGATCAATACCGAGTAAGGGAAATTCATCTTTCGGGTAGGCTAGGTTGAGATCACGGAAGTCCATGTAAATGTGGAGTCCTCCTGTTGCTTTAGTAATAGGGACAATGTTAGAAATCCAATGACGATAATCAATGGGTAAGATGAAGGAAACAAAAAGGAGTTGAAGTTCTTCTTTGACGAGAAGTGCAATACGATGGTGCATTTTCCTCAACTTTTGTTTGATGGGTTTGGCATCGGGAACGGTTACAATATTATGGACCATTATGGTGGGGTCAATACCAGGCATGTTTGAGTAAGACCAAACAAAAGCGTGGTTATGATCTTTGAGAAAAGAAGTGATGGCTTCTTGTTTAGCAACATCTAAAGATTTTCTGATCTTTAGGATATGTTGGTCATCCTGAGTATGAATGTTGATCTCAATAGTCGATTCATTCAACATGGTTTGCATCTCAGAGGGTAATGACCGATGAATATATGATTCTTTTGCACCAAGGTAGGTGAGTATGGATTCATCATCCTGACATTGAACGATGTTAATTATAGGTGTGTCGTCATTGATCATTTCAGGATATAAGAAGGGAAGAGTGAAAGGGGCCTCGCCCTCACACTGATAAGTCAGAGACCCCAAGGAAATGGTGTTTATGAAAAAAAAAAGTTAGGAGGGATAGATTCAGGATCCATCAACTCTGTCAGTGAAGGTAGAGTGGGTGATGAAGGTGGAGCGGGTGAAGAAGGTGGAGAAGGGCTAGTGTCCTTAATGAGTTCAATGCAGGCCTGTTTGGTAGGTGGTTCGAGGAAGCCGATACCACTACGATCATTATGTTTGCAGGTGGTACATTGAATAACGGTATGGTGGCCTTGCTCATAAAATCCAAAACCAAAACCCTTCCATGCACAACGGTGTAGGAAGGTGTGGGCGAAATGGTTATTGGTAAGTGATTGGAAGTCAGCAAAAAATGGGTGGGTTTGTGATGGTGGTTCAAGTGTGTAAGTGGTTGTATCAAGTCCCCCATAGGTGAGACTAGTACAAAGGTGGGGAGAAACATAAAGGATATTTTCTCCTATATGGTGATCATAGAGAGGGTGTTGGCGAAGGCTTCCATACTCTTGTGGAGTAAGAAATGTGTTGACATTATATGGGCGGTACTCCCCCAGAGTGAGGCATTGAAAAACACCTTCCAAGGGATCAGTGGTTGGTATGTAGGTAGCTGGTACGGATAATGTGTTGGGGGTTAATGCAGAGGTGGAGTTAATAGATTAGGAAGTTGATGGGTCAGCCGTGGAGGTTATGGTAGTGGTAGGAATGGAGGAGGTATGTGCGGTAGAAGCAGCCGTTATACTGGTAGGTGGAGGTGTAGGTGAAGCGGTAGTGGTCATGGAGGTTGACGGCTTGATAGGTATGAGCACATCATTGGGTCAGTAAAGTATGTTGCATGTTTTACAAGGTGATGGGTTAGCTAGAATGGTATAGGTGTGTCCTTCATGTTCAAAATTTATACAACGATGCAAATTGGAAGGAACATAACCCATGACACGTTTCTAGGGTCTACCAAGCAATAGGTTATATTTGAATCCCACCTCCAAAATGTAAAATAATTTAGGAACAATGCGGGGGCTCACGTGAATGTGGAGGATGACGGTGCCTAGTGTAGAGGTGATAGCTTCATTGAATGAATGCAACATGACCGGTTGTTTATGCATGCAATTGTCAAGTATGTGCATTTGAGTGAATGCATGGAATGAAATTATGTTAATGTTAATGCCCCCATCAATCATCACATGGCATACCCGTATGTCATCATTGTGGAAAGAGATGAAGAGAGCTAGGTCTGGGACATTGTTTTGGTGTGACATGATCTCTTCTTCTGAGAAGCTAAGGGAGGCCACTTGGTGAACAAGGTAGGGTGAAGATGAAGGTGGTAATTTGGTGAGAGAGGCTACATGATGGAGTTTGATAATGGAGGCTACGGGTGTAGGGTCATTAGGTAAAACCTCAATTGATTAAAGAACCTCCATGAGAGCTTGATGATGGGATTCTGAGGTTTGGATGAGGTCATATAAGGAAATTTTGAGGGGTGATTGGTGTAATTTTTTATTCATGGTGTGATGTGTGACGCCATTAGAAATTGGGTACGTGGGGCCGTAGATAGTTATTTTAGGTATGGGTGTAGATGGTATGTTGGGTATAGGATTGGTTGGTGGGTAAGTTGCCTTTTCTTTGCCCTTGTCCTTTTAAGGACATGTAGTGACATGTATCATGTTGATCTGAGGGGAGTTGGAAAATGGAGAAGGTGTAGGGTGAGTGGTATAATGAAATGACGAGAAAAAACCTATTGGAGGAGAAAAACCCTGTGAGGTCAGTTGGGCGCAACAAAATTTGGGTGGTGGTGTGGAAAGTTCTCTAATGCGAACCATGTTAATTTAAAATCTTGGGGATGGATTTAGGAGAGGTGAGGGTGGAGGTTGTGGTCATTGAGTGGGTAGTGTGGGAATGGGTGTTGGTGAAGTAGGATCCTCGTCGAGAAGGTCGTCGTCATCAAAGTTGGTTTCTGGTGGACACAATTAGATAAAGACGGTTTCAAGGCCTTGCAGTCCTCCACATCGTGTCCTGGCACACAATGGTATGCACAAATTTTAGTATCGTCAAACCCTTTTGGCTTGGGTTTGAGGGGGTCATAAGGTCTGAGTGGTGGTAATGTGATGACAGAAGTCTCCAGGAGGTTGGTTACAATTTTGGCATAAGACCCTGCTAGTGGATCACAATGGTAAGTAAACATGAGTTTGGGTGTAGGTGTAGGTGATTGTTGAGAAACGGTCTTTAGAAGAGGAGGGGGTCGAGCCATGGGCTTGGGTGCTAGTGTGGTTTTAGTTGTCGGTCATGTTTTTTTAGGTATGAGTATAGTAGATGGATGGGTAGGAGGGTGTGTTGTCGTTTTGACTACCTTATTATGGGATAGTGGAGTTTTTTTTTGGGTTGCACCTTCTTAGGTAAAGGTGATGTGGGTGTACAAGTTCTAGAAGGAAAAGTTGATGGAGGAAGAGGGTGAGTTACCCACAGGGATAACAGGGGTGCTGTGAAGGTAGATGACGCGCGTCATGCTTGAGGTGCATGAGATAGCGACTGAAGTGTAGTGGGTAGTGAAGCAATAGCTAAGGGTATCAGAGGTATGGGTGGTAAAGAGGTTGCAGGTGTGGGTTGGGTGTCTGGGTAGGTCATAGGTTTGTGAGGAAGGAATGGGTTGTTGTTTTTTTGGTTTATTGATGGGTGGAGGTTTCTTAACCATGTGGGGAAGCTGAGATCCTAAGACAGACGGGACAGGTGCAGGTGTGATTGGCGCAACCGGGTATGAGTTCTAGGGGTTTGGTGCTTCTGTTTGGGTGTCGGAGGAGGTATGGTGTTGACTTTGGAGGATGTGGCTAGATCCAGTTTGATAGGTGGATGAGTAAGGTTGGTGGTCGAGGTGACCCCTAAAGTGGTAATGGGTTTAGTCGAGACAAATGTTGTAGGTATGGGTTTGGGTTTATGTGTAGTTTGAGTTATGGGTAAGGGTGCAGTGTGAGCTATAACAGGTGTCATGGAAGGGGTTGTGACAGAGGTTATTGTGTTTGGTTCAATTGGTTGAAATGTTTTTGGGTAGATTTTGGAGGTATCAGCAAAGAATCTCTACATCTGTGTTGAGACGGGGAGTAAAAGTCACCCCCATAGTAGAGCCCTATCCACATAATCTAAGTGATCAGCCAAACATGAGAACAAAATGTTTGTAGGTGGATTTGGTGAGGATCTAATGGAAATTCCCATAAAATGTGTCTTAGAGATGAGGAATTGGCTAGCTTCAGCTTCCGTGGGTAAGAGAGCCGAAAGTAGGTCTGTAGGATTTTGGGTGGCTGATGGAGAATGCTCGCCAAGAGGCAAAGGTATCTCAGCTGGGTCTTTTATAGGTGGTGGAGATGATTGATGCTCCTCTATGGGTGGAGGAGGTAACAGGTGCTCCTCTATGAGTGGAGGAGGTACTGTAGCTAAAGGCTCTCTAAGTGGTCAAGCCAGGGGTGAGATGGTCTCAATGTTAGTGAAATATTCCTCCGTAGGTGATGAAGGAGATGAAAAGTGTTCCTCTGTCGGTGAAGGAATAGGGGAGGTTGGTTCTGACTTGAAAGTTGGATTTCAGGATAGGATCTCCTGTATAGAAGGAATATGGGGTAATTTGGAGGTGACAGGTGCGTCATTAAAGATAGCGTGAACCTCGTGGGTATGGCTTTCGTGAGTGGAGGTCTTACTGGTTTGATCAGACGAAGGGGCATGGTTAGGAAATGGTTTCTTGAAGATATGTAGTGTTTGGTTAGCAGGTGCATTAGGATTATCCACGGTTAACTCACCTTTCTCAAGAATTTCTTGGACAATATTTTTGAAAGTGATGCAGTTGTCATCACTATGACCCTTTACTCGATGATAGTTATAGAAATCATGTTCTTTATACCATGTAAGCATGGGGCGAACAGGGTCAAAACCAGTGTGTGGTTTTATAGGTGGAAGGGTGATGGCTCCATCTTTGATAAGCTTTTCTAAGATAGAAAATTAAGGATCCCCGATTGGGGTATCTTTCCACTGCTCTCGTCTAAATTGAAAATTCTAGACAGGTGAGAGATTAGATGAGGGGGTAGCCTGATTTGACAGATGAGTTGGGCTAGCCTTGAGTACCACTACATTAACGGTGCCCTTAGCTTTTGAATAATTGGTTTGTGGTTTGGAAGAAGAAGAGGTATCATTCAACTTGAATGCCAAATTCTTATTCCGTAATTGGATTTTCTTCTCTTCGATGGCCCAAATCTCTAACTTTTATGCCATAGTAAATGCTTCATCAAATGTTTGGAAGGTTTAGACCTGAAAGGTTGGTGAGATATGCCTGGCGTAAGCTCGTGAGAAGAGCTTGATGAGTTTTGTTTATGGTAGTTGGAAGGTAAGTTGGTTGATCAGGCTGCTCCACCGAGCGACAAAATCTACGATAGATTCGTCCTCATATTGACGTGTGGAATATAGATTGGTCATGGTAACCTTCTTGACAATATTGATAGAGAAATGATCCAATAAGGCTTGGGCTACCTACTTGAATGAGAATATAGAGTGTTTAGGTAACCCACTATACTAATCTAATGCAGGTCCAGTGAGGGACATGGGAAAGGTTCTCAAGAGCAAGGCATCATCATGAGCGATCAGATAACACCCGTGTTTCAACAACCGCAAATGTTGCTTCGGGTCTTCTTTGCTATTGAAACAATTGAATTTAGGCATTTCCCAATGCATGGGGTATGAATGGATAGGAATGGATAGGTGAATGGGCTCGTTACAAATCTCGTCATAGGTGAGAGTGTTGTGGGAGATAGAAACCGATGCCTCTAATGTCTGCATCTTGTATAACATCAATTTAATTACGTCATTGGTGGGTTGTCATGATTGGATGCCTCTTGTAGCACGAGAAGGTTGGTTTTGGGCATATAATAGGGGTGAAACTCCAGTGTATGGGGCTGCCATGTAGGTTGGTGAAGAAGAAGGCAGTGAAACAGGGGGTACGTACTCAGTGTGTATAATGGATGAAACGGGAGGTTGTTGATAGTATATATATGGGGGTCGAAGGGTAGTGGTAACCCTAGTGGCAATAGGGGCTAATGATTGTGAATGGAAAGGACCACGTTCTGAAATGGGGTAGGGGTCACTGACACTGGAGGTGGTAATGTAGCTACGGGTGTGTGTGAGACATTAGGAGCGGATGAGATTGTGTTTGGGGTAGTTGTTGAGGGTACGATGGATGTAACGAGTTCCACGGAGGTAACAAATGTGGCAATCATAGCAGGTATAGGACCTAACAGTGAAATGACTGGGGGTAAGGTAGATGTGGGTAGCACAGAGCTAGATGGGGCCGATGTGAGTGTGGGTGCGAGAGTCAGGGGATAGATACAGACATGTCGTATATCAACTGACCGAGGAATCTTGAGTGGACGAGTGGGAAAGGAAAAACTGCAAGGCAGTAGGGTTTTGGTCAAGGATTCATGTGAACTCTTCATTTTCGGTAGCGATAGTAATAGGCTAGCCGGGATCCATGTCTGGTGATAAAATGGAAGGTGGTGAAAGACTAGGTGGGAGTGCTTAACAACTGGAGTGAAATATGAGTGCACTTACTTATCTTCAGGTCAGCACCATGTGAACCAGTACTGATAAGGTAGGGTTGCTTCTCTGTAAATGACATAGAGAATAGTAGGAATAGGTGAATCTAGTGACAATAGTAGATTAAATACCAAATGGTGGCTGGAATGTAAAATAGGCTAACCGATGCCAGTCAGGAGTAACCGCTTTTGATTACTATAGAAAATGGACAATGAGTAAACAACAAGGTAGAAGGTAAAATATGACAGGTATGCCAAATCTGATGATGTTTACAATGTCAATGGGAATGATGACAATGACAGGGACTATGAAAATTGGAAAAAAATGAATGAAAATGTCCTTTTGAGTAGGCTAGCAAAAGGACCTTGAACTGACGTCGGTTGGGTATAACCGACGACAGTCAGAGGTAACTGACAACAGTTACTATGAAATTAAAACAGTGATGAAAGAAAAGTGGTTGTGAATTAAAATCTGATGTAGAATCAGAACCAGAATTCTAAGAATGATGATGATATGGCCCAGGCATACTCAGGTGAATCCAAAATACACCAGCTATGATGAGGAGCATGTAAGGATGAACAAAAAAAAGTGAAGAACGTTATCTCTCACCTCAAAATGCAAGCCAAGCAGAAACACTACGAAAATGTGATCCTAGGAGTGCCTTTTCTATTATGTTTGTTTAGCTTATGCTATTTAGGGACTGTTACATGAATTGTGAAATAGAGTTTTTGGAGGTGGAAACGTTGGAGAAGTTTAATAGGTGGTTAGGTAAGCAATAGATGATAAAATAATGATGACATGAAATAAACCAGAGAAGTATGATGTTATACTTACTTGAATTCTGGTCCTGGATGCCTATGTGTGAAGGATGGAGGTGCTGATGAGAGGCTTGAAGGCTGCAAGTGATCACCAGCTGAAGGAAAGCTTCTGCATGGGCTGCATGTGCATTCCTCTTTGCTTGGTTAGATCAAATCATGGCTGTGCAGGAAAAGATGTCTGATCTCCTTCCTTGCATGCGTGGTCTCGTTGGAATTCACTCTCTGAAGATGTGTTATCTCTATGATATGTGGTAATTCTCACTAACCTTTTTACTTCCAACTTCCAACCTTGAGAATAAGGTTGTTTTGGGGTTAAAAGCGTAACCGACGGCAGTTCTGGCTTAACCGGCGACGGTTAGGGGTAACCAACGTTGGTCAAGGTAGGATTTCCTAGGTTTACTAAACTAGGGAGATCCTCTTGATTTTGTCAGATTTCATGTCATTAACCCATGAATTATAATGTGAGCTTCTTGTAAGCATGTGGGAATGTGGTTAGAGAGAATGCAGGCATTGATTTTTAGGGTTTAGGTAAGTCTTAGTTAGTTATGGCAACTTACTAAGAATAGGTTTTAGGGTGAGTTGGCTTGGTGAGGTGTCTAGGTGCAGTGTATGTGTGGATATTATTTAAATTAAGATATTTAAATAAAAAATATAGTGAGGATAATGAATTAATTTAATTAAATTAATATTACTGGGGTGTAGGGGGTCGTGGATAGGTGAATGTGATGAAGGGTGCTTATTTGTCTAGGGACCAAAGGGGAGTGTGACCTAATTTTAGTGTCTATAGATAGATGGCCTCGGTACCGTAGAACAGAGAAAAATGTGTGGTAGTAGTCGAAGTGTAAATACTAGTGCGATAATCCCAAAAAGTGAAAGGAATGTGTGAATGCCAATCCTTACCAGTATCGTTAACTACTTTCTTAAGATTTTTGTTCAAGGTTTTATTGGTTGATTCTTCTTAGCCATTGGTTTATGGGTAATAAGGTGATGAGAAACTGAGTTGGATGCCAAAAGTGTCGCACAACTCATGTAGGGTTTTACTTTTGAATTGCTTTATGTTGTTAGTGATGAGAGGATGAGGAACACCAAATCAAAAAATGATGTGATGGTTGATGAATTCACATATTTTCTCATCTTTTTTAAAAATGAGGGGAATGACTTCTACCCATTTATTATAATATTCAGTTGTGGTTATAATCCATTGATCGCATTATGAAGAATGGGGATTGATCTCACCAACAAGATCTAAGAGCCATTGAGAGAAAGGCCAAATGTCTCGTGTGACCTATAAGGCATGATAAGGTGTGTGATGAAGATTAGCATGTTGCTAGCATTTTACACAATGTTTGACATAGTCAAAAAATTCACGGTTTAGGGTTGGCCAATAATAGCCAATGTGAAGAATGCATTTTGCGACAGCTAAACCACTAAAGTGGCCTCCACAAATTCCATCATGAACTTCCTTGATGGTGTAGGGAATTTCAAAACTTGTAAGGCATCGTAGGAGAATACCATCGAAGCCACACTTATAAAGGAGACCACTCATGATGACATAATGAGAGACACTTTTAAGAAAGGCACATTGTCCATTACGAGTGAGATCAGTGGATAGAATGGAAAGGGAAACGTAGTCTGCAAACTTCTTATACCAAATGTCACGTGGGTTAAATGCAATGGTTTCGATGGAGTAAAACTCATGAGGTAAGCAGGGTTCATTTTAAGACACCCCTATAAAATTGAAGGTGGAAAATACCTGGCGAATATACCTGTAACCAGTTTCAGCGAAAGGTGAATTTGACAGTATTAAAAAACAAAATTTTCACCTAGTTTTTCAAGGCTCCATCAGTGACATCCAACAACACTAGTTCGTAATGACGCACGTCACTGGCGCGACATTTGTATCATAATGACGCGTGACACTAGAGCGACACTAGACTGTAATGACACGTGACACAGGCGCGACACTAGCTCGAAATGATGCGCGTCATTTGCTTCTATTGATGCGCGACACCATCTCCTATTGACGTGTGACAACATCTTCTATAGACGCGTGACAACATCTTCTATTGACGCGCGACACAATCCTCCATTGACGCACGACACAATCTTCTATTGACATGCGACACCATCTTCTATTGACGTGCGAAACTATCCTCTATTGATGCACGACACTATCTCCTATTGACGCGCGACACTATCTTCTATTGACGCACGACACAATCCTCTATTGACGCGTGACATCATCTTCTATTGACACGCGACACTCTCTTGTATTGACGCGTAACTTTTTAATCAAATGACGCGCATCACTATAACCTGTTGACGCACGTCAATAGGGGCAAGTGACGCAATATTTAGGTTATAAATACCCTTGTGCCGCTCATTTTCTCGTCTTCGTTTTCCCGTTCTTGAATTTTTGCAGGTCTAAATCTTTGACAAAGACGCAATAACAGCTATAATGTCGACTTCACATGCTTCCCAACTGCAAGTTCAGCAAGAAAATCAAGAGAATCCAACTCAATCGATTTCCAAGATCATCTACAGGAATCCCTTATGCCCTCACATCCATACGGCCTTAAAGATGTCTTCAGAATATCAAGCTATAATGGAAGAGTGTGAATTTACAGGGCTCGTTAATATGCCCCATTTCGAAATAGATCCGGATATTTTGAATTACCTTCTGTCATGCTACAATTCAGAGGACGGTATATTTTATGTGACTCTGAACGATGGCCAAATGTTCCAATTCACTATTGAAGCAAATGACATACATCGGTTTACTGGCCTTCCTATCAGAAATTTACCAATTGTTACAACCAAGGCAACACTAGTGGAAGAAGACAAGAAATTTCTTGAATCAACGTACGGTTTCCATGTTGATTGTAAGTATAATTCCTTTTAATTCATATTTTTTAATCTATTTTTAATTCTGATACAATTTGCTGTTATAGGTTTAAAG
The DNA here is from genome assembly GCA_019776745.2 of Taxus chinensis. Taxonomy (NCBI): domain Eukaryota; kingdom Viridiplantae; phylum Streptophyta; class Pinopsida; order Cupressales; family Taxaceae; genus Taxus; species Taxus chinensis. The sequence goes on from CM034151.1 coordinate 168,159,061, forward strand.
TAACTTACACTGTTTCGCATTTGCAGCCCATGTCAATAAATCCAGGCGTGGTGTAGATACACAATCAATTGCACACCACTTTCTTGCTGCACTTATTTCATTTTTTCGAGCCAGAATTGTTTTGCAGGGTCGCCAAACGGATATACCAAATTGGGCCATTGCATATATTTGTGCCACTATCTCAAAACATAAATTCGATTGGTGCACATATCTATCCAAAAAAATAAGAACTGAAATAACAAATTCAAAACTCTCAGATAAACCTTTCATTTATTCAACAAACTATCTCCTCGGCTTCTACTATGAGGCACTTTTAAATTTAAAACATAAAGAAATTCCTACTTGCTCTGATGATGCTTTGAAGAAATTCTCAATTCCATTTGATGAACAACAGGTATAAACTATTTAGTTTGTAATTGTATTACAATTTTCGTCATTACAATGCACAGTTATTAAAACTTAAATTTTAATGTTTTGCAGAGAAGATATCTTGAAGCCATTCCAAGAAAAAAAAAGATGTCAAGAGGAAGAGGCCAACAACACACGGAGGCTTTGGGGGACTCCCAGTCTGAAATGGAAGCTCACTCTCCAAACCCTCAAGTGTTTGAACTCGTTAAACACCAGAGAAGTAATACATTCTCATATATTATTTACAAATTCCAAAGTTGCATATTTATTTTTCAATTTAAATTTTAACCAAATGAATTGACAACATTTAATATTGATGAATTGCAGGGAATATGGAACCTTCTTCCCCAACTCACTCCATACAGTCGCATGCATTCATATCTTCTGAACAGCCACTGAGTTCAACTCCTACAAGGCCACCCATGGCACCGAAAAAAACAACCCCTCGTCAACAAGGTACAACTTTTCTATAGTACGTTTAATTTCATAGTTTTCACTTTATGAATTGTTTTAATATTTTTCATTTTTCTTGTAATTTTCAGCACATGTCAATCATGATCAAACCACGGCACCGACACCCACTCAACCATTAATTTTTAAAGTGCCAACCAGAGGAACAGTGAAAAATAACATTGGTAAACGCATGCCTTTTGCTTCGGCCCCTAGTGGGACACTAAACCTTGACACATCGTTTCAAATTCCAACTCTCTCACTTGGTGGCTTGCCCAGTGCAATGGGCATAACTGTTTTGAACAATATAAATTTAGATGAAGATTATTTTGGCATTGATAGCAATGACCCAACTAGTTTTTTCGATACCCGCGAGATGATTCAAGGCCAGAAGGTATACTTCAAATTTCAATTTTAATATGCTTTACAATTTTGAATTACATTTTGATTTAAATTTATTTATCTAAATCTTGATTTATATTTTCAAAAACAGGATCAGCCTACCCAAAGGCAGAAACAAATAGCATTTGATCTTTGTGAAAGCCCCCATTCTTCTCCAGCAAGATCGTCTGCATCAGATTCAGATAGTGAAGAGTTCCCACCTTTTCCTTTGGAGAACTTAATAGGTAATGATTGTGTGGGTTGATGAGAAAGATGGAGATGCTTCCTCATATCCAACAGCTGATAGAATGGGAGAGAAGGGCTAAAGTTCTTATCAATGAGATCATTAGTCGTTATGAAAATTATTGGCAACGGGATAGTTTATACGCTGCAGTCCAGAATCAACCTGCGAAGATGGATTCCTTACTTACCCAAGTAAAATGTGGGACTATCACGTTTAACAACAACTATAAAGACGACATTTTAGATAAGGCACTAAAAAAATTGGAAAATATTAGTGCCGAGGCCCAGGCATATTTTAACAAGTGGTCCAAGGACAAGGATTTGGTATCAATCGCAAATGCCAAAAGAGATAGAGCGGTTGTAAGTACTATTACATTCAAACAATCATTTTTGTTAATTTGAAATTTTGAATTTACATTAATATTTTGAATTGACATTACTCTTTTTGTGCAGTTGAAATATGAAAATTTGAAGAGTCAGGCGAAGGTTTTGCAAGTTCACTTGGAAACAACAAAGAACAACTTATCCGCAACAAAAAATTTGAAGCAAAATATTGTTTTGGTTAACAAACAAAACAATACACTAAAGCGGATAATTAAAGAGCATGGTCTCGACCCTGACATATTGTTCAAAGCCAAAGAAGCTACTGATCCAAATTTGCTGTCGCATGGAGATGCAACAAATCAAGAAGAAAGAATTTTAAAAAATCTGGACAAGGATGCTGAAGATCTTGTAAGTTCGGGAGTTATTTCTAGTGTTGGGGAAAGAGGTACAGCCATAATGGAAGAAGCTGTTGGTGAAGAGAGCAGAATAGAATTGTCTAAAGAAAAGAAGAGGGTATTTAAAAAATTAAGGAAACTTTTATATTTGAGGGGAAAACTTTAATGGATAGGTGAATGGGCTCGTTACAAATCTCGTCATAGGTGAGAGTGTTGTGGGAGATAGAAACCGATGCCTCTAATGTCTGCATCTTGTATAACATCAATTTAATTACGTCATTGGTGGGTTGTCATGATTGGATGCCTCTTGTAGCACGAGAAGGTTGGTTTTGGGCATATAATAGGGGTGAAACTCCAGTGTATGGGGCTGCCATGTAGGTTGGTGAAGAAGAAGGCAGTGAAACAGGGGGTACGTACTCAGTGTGTATAATGGATGAAACGGGAGGTTGTTGATAGTATATATATGGGGGTCGAAGGGTAGTGGTAACCCTAGTGGCAATAGGGGCTAATGATTGTGAATGGAAAGGACCACGTTCTGAAATGGGGTAGGGGTCACTGACACTGGAGGTGGTAATGTAGCTACGGGTGTGTGTGAGACATTAGGAGCGGATGAGATTGTGTTTGGGGTAGTTGTTGAGGGTACGATTTTTTTTTTTTTTCCAAACACGAGGTTAACAAAATGGATGTCAAACGATTTCCACGGAGGCAACATATATTTTAGCAATCATAGCATGTATAGGACTTTATACAATGATTATGATTGAGGAGATTTTTTAATTGAATGCTAGATAAATAGGTAGCACAGAACTTTATTGTTTATATAATCTTCGATGTGAGTGTGGGTTGCGAGATGTCACAAAAGTGTTATTTACAGAAGATGTTTTTTGATTAAATTACCTAGGAATCTCTGTAGTGGATCGAGATTGCAAAGTGAAAAACTGTATTTTTTTAATTATGTTAATGTGGTTTTGGCCTCAAGGATTCAACCAATGAAGCACAAAATTATCCGGTAGCGATATTGTAATTATACTCAGCACGGGATAACGCATGTCTGGTGATACAACATTTTTTGTCTCGCATAGGTGGTGAAAGACTAGGTGGAATTTCTAAACAGGAGGTATTAGCGTGTATTTTCAGTGCATCCTTACTTGATATTTTTTTCTAGGATTCTTCATTCATGTGATTACTGTCTACCAGAATAAGGTAGGGTTACAAACACAGTAGATTACAATAGCAAAATAACCCAAGTAAATAGTGTGAGCTGATAGTCACAATCACCATATGATTGTAATACCAAAGTAGGTGGCTTGACATGTACAAATAGGCTAAACCGATGCAAATACAAGAAGCATACAATAGATATTATGGATTACTATAGGAAAATGGACTATTTTGATTAGAGAGAATTTTTAAAATAACCCAAGGGTTAAAATCTGCTACAGGTTTTGCTTGCATGCCTTCGTTTGTGTTAGCTTTTTGCATAGAGATTTTCAAGCTTGTATCCTGTCAATGTTAGCATCGATTGGGACTTTTCATATTGGAAAAAAATGAATGCATTATGTCCACCCATTTTGGGTAGGCACTTGCCTTTGTAATGACCTCTGACCCTGACGTCGGTTGGGTATAACCGACGATCAGTTACAAATGGTGGTGACGATGATTCCCAAACGCGCGAGGAAACTTTGAAATTCTGAACAGTTTATGATGAGGTAATAAGTGGTTTTGAATTAGCCCTCCTGATGTCTCTATCAGAATCAGAATTCTAAGAATTATGTTGATATGGCGTAGGCATAACTCAGGTGAATCCAAAATACACCAGCTGTGATGAGGAGCATGTAAGGATGAACAAAAAAAAGTGAAGAACGTTATCTCTCACCTCAAAATGCAAGCCAAGCAGAAACACTACGAAAATGTGATCCTAGGAGTGCCTTTTCTATTATGTTTGTTTAGCTTATGCTATTTAGGGACTGTTACATGAATTGTGAAATAGAGTTTTTGGAGGTGGAAACGTTGGAGAAGTTTAATAGGTGGTTAGGTAAGCAATAGATGATAAAATAATGATGACATGAAATAAACCAGAGAAGTATGATGTTATACTTACTTGAATTCTGGTCCTGGATGCCTATGTGTGAAGGATGGAGGTGCTGATGAGAGGCTTGAAGGCTGCAAGTGATCACCAGCTGAAGGAAAGCTTCTGCATGGGCTGCATGTGCATTCCTCTTTGCTTGGTTAGATCAAATCATGGCTGTGCAGGAAAAGATGTCTGATCTCCTTCCTTGCATGCGTGGTCTCGTTGGAATTCACTCTCTGAAGATGTGTTATCTCTATGATATGTGGTAATTCTCACTAACCTTTTTACTTCCAACTTCCAACCTTGAGAATAAGGTTGTTTTGGGGTTAAAAGCGTAACCGACGGCAGTTCTGGCTTAACCGGCGACGGTTAGGGGTAACCAACGTTGGTCAAGGTAGGATTTCCTAGGTTTACTAAACTAGGGAGATCCTCTATTGATTTTGTCAGATTTCATGTCATTAACCCATGAATTATAATGTGAGCTTCTTGTAAGCATGTGGGAATGTGGTTAGAGAGAATGCAGGCATTGATTTTTAGGGTTTAGGTAAGTCTTAGTTAGTTATGGCAACTTACTAAGAATAGGTTTTAGGGTGAGTTGGCTTGGTGAGGTGTCTAGGTGCAGTGTATGTGTGGATATTATTTAAATTAAGATATTTAAATAAAAAATATAGTGAGGATAATGAATTAATTTAATTAAATTAATATTACTGGGGTGTAGGGGGTCGTGGATAGGTGAATGTGATGAAGGGTGCTTATTTGTCTAGGGACCAAAGGGGAGTGTGACCTAATTTTAGTGTCTATAGATAGATGGCCTCGGTACCGTAGAACAGAGAAAAATGTGTGGTAGTAGTCGAAGTGTAAATACTAGTGCGATAATCCCAAAAAGTGAAAGGAATGTGTGAATGCCAATCCTTACCAGTATCGTTAACTACTTTCTTAAGATTTTTGTTCAAGGTTTTATTGGTTGATTCTTCTTAGCCATTGGTTTATGGGTAATAAGGTGATGAGAAACTGAGTTGGATGCCAAAAGTGTCGCACAACTCATGTAGGGTTTTACTTTTGAATTGCTTTATGTTGTTAGTGATGAGAGGATGAGGAACACCAAATCAAAAAATGATGTGATGGTTGATGAATTCACATATTTTCTCATCTTTTTTAAAAATGAGGGGAATGACTTCTACCCATTTATTATAATATTCAGTTGTGGTTATAATCCATTGATCGCATTATGAAGAATGGGGATTGATCTCACCAACAAGATCTAAGAGCCATTGAGAGAAAGGCCAAATGTCTCGTGTGACCTATAAGGCATGATAAGGTGTGTGATGAAGATTAGCATGTTGCTAGCATTTTACACAATGTTTGACATAGTCAAAAAATTCACGGTTTAGGGTTGGCCAATAATAGCCAATGTGAAGAATGCATTTTGCGACAGCTAAACCACTAAAGTGGCCTCCACAAATTCCATCATGAACTTCCTTGATGGTGTAGGGAATTTCAAAACTTGTAAGGCATCGTAGGAGAATACCATCGAAGCCACACTTATAAAGGAGACCACTCATGATGACATAATGAGAGACACTTTTAAGAAAGGCACATTGTCCATTACGAGTGAGATCAGTGGATAGAATGGAAAGGGAAACGTAGTCTGCAAACTTCTTATACCAAATGTCACGTGGGTTAAATGCAATGGTTTCGATGGAGTAAAACTCATGAGGTAAGCAGGGTTCATTTTAAGACACCCCTATAAAATTGAAGGTGGAAAATACCTGGCGAATATACCTGTAACCAGTTTCAGCGAAAGGTGAATTTGACAGTATTAAAAAACAAAATTTTCACCTAGTTTTTCAAGGCTCCATCAGTGACATCCAACAACACTAGTTCGTAATGACGCACGTCACTGGCGCGACATTTGTATCATAATGACGCGTGACACTAGAGCGACACTAGACTGTAATGACACGTGACACAGGCGCGACACTAGCTCGAAATGATGCGCGTCATTTGCTTCTATTGATGCGCGACACCATCTCCTATTGACGTGTGACAACATCTTCTATAGACGCGTGACAACATCTTCTATTGACGCGCGACACAATCCTCCATTGACGCACGACACAATCTTCTATTGACATGCGACACCATCTTCTATTGACGTGCGAAACTATCCTCTATTGATGCACGACACTATCTCCTATTGACGCGCGACACTATCTTCTATTGACGCACGACACAATCCTCTATTGACGCGTGACATCATCTTCTATTGACACGCGACACTCTCTTGTATTGACGCGTAACTTTTTAATCAAATGACGCGCGTCACTATAACCTGTTGACGCACGTCAATAGGGGCAAGTGACGCAATATTTAGGTTATAAATACCCTTGTGCCGCTCATTTTCTCGTCTTCGTTTTCCCGTTCTTGAATTTTTGCAGGTCTAAATCTTTGACAAAGACGCAATAACAGCTATAATGTCGACTTCACATGCTTCCCAACTGCAAGTTCAGCAAGAAAATCAAGAGAATCCAACTCAATCGATTTCCAAGATCATCTACAGGAATCCCTTATGCCCTCACATCCATACGGCCTTAAAGATGTCTTCAGAATATCAAGCTATAATGGAAGAGTGTGAATTTACAGGGCTCGTTAATATGCCCCATTTCGAAATAGATCCGGATATTTTGAATTACCTTCTGTCATGCTACAATTCAGAGGACGGTATATTTTATGTGACTCTGAACGATGGCCAAATGTTCCAATTCACTATTGAAGCAAATGACATACATCGGTTTACTGGCCTTCCTATCAGAAATTTACCAATTGTTACAACCAAGGCAACACTAGTGGAAGAAGACAAGAAATTTCTTGAATCAACGTACGGTTTCCATGTTGATTGTAAGTATAATTCCTTTTAATTCATATTTTTTAATCTATTTTTAATTCTGATACAATTTGCTGTTATAGGTTTAAAGTAACTTACACTGTTTCGCATTTGCAGCCCATGTCAATAAATCCAGGCGTGGTGTAGATACACAATCAATTGCACACCACTTTCTTGCTGCACTTATTTCATTTTTTCGAGCCAGAATTGTTTTGCAGGGTCGCCAAACGGATATACCAAATTGGGCCATTGCATATATTTGTGCCACTATCTCAAAACATAAATTCGATTGGTGCACATATCTATCCAAAAAAATAAGAACTGAAATAACAAATTCAAAACTCTCAGATAAACCTTTCATTTATTCAACAAACTATCTCCTCGGCTTCTACTATGAGGCACTTTTAAATTTAAAACATAAAGAAATTCCTACTTGCTCTGATGATGCTTTGAAGAAATTCTCAATTCCATTTGATGAACAACAGGTATAAACTATTTAGTTTGTAATTGTATTACAATTTTCGTCATTACAATGCACAGTTATTAAAACTTAAATTTTAATGTTTTGCAGAGAAGATATCTTGAAGCCATTCCAAGAAAAAAAAAGATGTCAAGAGGAAGAGGCCAACAACACACGGAGGCTTTGGGGGACTCCCAGTCTGAAATGGAAGCTCACTCTCCAAACCCTCAAGTGTTTGAACTCGTTAAACACCAGAGAAGTAATACATTCTCATATATTATTTACAAATTCCAAAGTTGCATATTTATTTTTCAATTTAAATTTTAACCAAATGAATTGACAACATTTAATATTGATGAATTGCAGGGAATATGGAACCTTCTTCCCCAACTCACTCCATACAGTCGCATGCATTCATATCTTCTGAACAGCCACTGAGTTCAACTCCTACAAGGCCACCCATGGCACCGAAAAAAACAACCCCTCGTCAACAAGGTACAACTTTTCTATAGTACGTTTAATTTCATAGTTTTCACTTTATGAATTGTTTTAATATTTTTCATTTTTCTTGTAATTTTCAGCACATGTCAATCATGATCAAACCACGGCACCGACACCCACTCAACCATTAATTTTTAAAGTGCCAACCAGAGGAACAGTGAAAAATAACATTGGTAAACGCATGCCTTTTGCTTCGGCCCCTAGTGGGACACTAAACCTTGACACATCGTTTCAAATTCCAACTCTCTCACTTGGTGGCTTGCCCAGTGCAATGGGCATAACTGTTTTGAACAATATAAATTTAGATGAAGATTATTTTGGCATTGATAGCAATGACCCAACTAGTTTTTTCGATACCCGCGAGATGATTCAAGGCCAGAAGGTATACTTCAAATTTCAATTTTAATATGCTTTACAATTTTGAATTACATTTTGATTTAAATTTATTTATCTAAATCTTGATTTATATTTTCAAAAACAGGATCAGCCTACCCAAAGGCAGAAACAAATAGCATTTGATCTTTGTGAAAGCCCCCATTCTTCTCCAGCAAGATCGTCTGCATCAGATTCAGATAGTGAAGAGTTCCCACCTTTTCCTTTGGAGAACTTAATAGGTAATGATTGTGTGGGTTGATGAGAAAGATGGAGATGCTTCCTCATATCCAACAGCTGATAGAATGGGAGAGAAGGGCTAAAGTTCTTATCAATGAGATCATTAGTCGTTATGAAAATTATTGGCAACGGGATAGTTTATACGCTGCAGTCCAGAATCAACCTGCGAAGATGGATTCCTTACTTACCCAAGTAAAATGTGGGACTATCACGTTTAACAACAACTATAAAGACGACATTTTAGATAAGGCACTAAAAAAATTGGAAAATATTAGTGCCGAGGCCCAGGCATATTTTAACAAGTGGTCCAAGGACAAGGATTTGGTATCAATCGCAAATGCCAAAAGAGATAGAGCGGTTGTAAGTACTATTACATTCAAACAATCATTTTTGTTAATTTGAAATTTTGAATTTACATTAATATTTTGAATTGACATTACTCTTTTTGTGCAGTTGAAATATGAAAATTTGAAGAGTCAGGCGAAGGTTTTGCAAGTTCACTTGGAAACAACAAAGAACAACTTATCCGCAACAAAAAATTTGAAGCAAAATATTGTTTTGGTTAACAAACAAAACAATACACTAAAGCGGATAATTAAAGAGCATGGTCTCGACCCTGACATATTGTTCAAAGCCAAAGAGCTACTGATCCAAATTTGCTGTCGCATGGAGATGCAACAAATCAAGAAGAAAGAATTTTAAAAAATCTGGACAAGGATGCTGAAGATCTTGTAAGTTCGGGAGTTATTTCTAGTGTTGGGGAAAGAGGTACAGCCATAATGGAAGAAGCTGTTGGTGAAGAGAGCAGAATAGAATTGTCTAAAGAAAAAGAGGGTTTTAAAAATTAGAAACTTTTATTATTGAGGAAACTTTAAATATTGAATTTGAAAACTTCTACTATTGAGTATGTACTATGGTATTTGAATTATATGTATGTTTCTTGTTTACTTGCATTGTCATGTATTGTATGTGGACGTAGATGATGAATGATGACAATTGATAATCAATGATAGATGATAATGAAAGACGATGATAAATTTAATGTGTATAATGTCAAATTTAGTGCCTAAATATCTTGTGGGACTTTGATTATCTTGAAAATTGTCATTGGGGAAAAAATAGAAACTAAGATTTGAAACAGATCTTTACTATTTAGGATTTCTCCTTAATAGACTTATGGTGTCGGAAAATTAGAAACTTTTATTATTGAGGAAACTTTAAATATTGAATTTGAAAACTTCTACTATTGAGTATGTACTATGGTATTTGAATTTAATTATATGGTGATTAGATGGTGATTATCATGAATTATATGTATGTTTCTTGTTTACTTCATTGTCATGTATTGTATGTGGACGTAGATGATGAATGATGACAATTGATAATCAATGATAGATGATGATGAAAGATGATGATAAATTTAATGTGTATAATGTCAAATTTAGTGCCTAAATATCTTGTGGGACTTTAATTATCTTGAAAATTGTCTTTGGGGAAAAAATAGAAACTAAGATTTGAAATAGATCTTTACTATTTAGGATTTCTCCTTAATAGACTTATGGTGTAGGAAAATTCTATTTTAAAGAGATTCACCTCTATATAAGTGCATAATCTCTCATTAGAGAGGTTGTTTGACATCCAAAATAGTCAAGACCATTTGTCAGAAAATAACGTTTTGCTGGAAACAATCATTGATGTGGAGGCTAGATTAGCCAATTATGAAATGGTTAAATTCCAGGCCATAAGAATTAGAGCTTGGGAAATAATCAAGACCATGGTTTAAAAGATATGGTTTTTAATCATGGATATTGTTTTGTGTAGAGTAGATTATGGAGGCTATGGAGGCTAGATTAACGAAAGTTGGAATAACCATGTGATTAAAATATACGTCAAGCTCGATATAGAACTTTGAAGTTTAATGTAAAACATATAAGGTTTTTATCATGAAGATTAGTCTGTATAGATCATTTTTTTATATTTGAGTGTATAAGAAAATATTGAATTTTGCAAACATGATCATAGTAAAATATGTTGTATAGGATTCACATATTGAGATTCTCTCTTTGGGACTGATTCTTGGAGTGGTTGAATAAAATTCCTGCAACCACCTTGTTTTGTTTTCCTTTGCTGAAGATACAATGTTCAAGTGTATGTTTGAAGACAATTTTCTTGAAGCTCCACCATTTCTATGCCTTGAATTGATTAATCATGATCTTCTTGAAGTACAATCTATAAAATCAAGTGTCTAAAATATTGAAAAAAATTTACAGCTCAACATAAAGTTCTCTGTGCAAGGTTGGATCATCTTAAAAAGGTAACATTGTGTAAATTTTGTCAAGAGTGCAAGGTTGGATCATCTTAAAAAGGTAACACTGTGTAAATTTTGTCAAGAGTGCCTTACTGGTACCCTCATCTCAAACTCAGTCTTAGACACCAATCACTGTTTGTTTCTTTGGTCTGGGGATAAATTTGAAGTCTTCATCTCAATTGGTTGCATTGCAAACATGAAGGGAATTTCCTCTAGTGCAAAAGAGGTGACGCGCGTCACTGGCATCTATTGACGTGCATCACTGGACCTATTGACACGCGTCACTGGCAGCTATTGACGCGCGTCAGTGGCATCTATTGACGTGCGTCACTGGCATCTATTGATGCACGTCATTGGCACCTATTGACGCGCGTCATTGGCACTTATTGACGTGCGTCACTAGCACCTATTGACGCGTGTCACTGGCGTCTATTGATGCGCGTCACTGGCATCTATTGATGCACGTCACTGGCATCTATTGACGCACGTCAACTGAAGCCATTGATGCCCGATATAGCCTATAAATACCCTTTAACCAGTCATTTTCTCGTTTTCATCTTCCGGCTCTTGAATTTTTACTGGTCTCAATGCTTCCCAACTGCAAGTTCAGTAACAAAAATCAAGAGAATCCAATTCAATCGATGTCCCTTATGCCCTCACATCCATATCGTTAATATGCCCCATTTCGAAATAGATCCGGATATTTTGAATTACTTTCTGTCATCCTATAATTCAGAGTACGGCATTTTTTATGTTACTCTGAACGATTGCTGAATTTTTCAATTCAATATCGAAGCAAATGACATCCATCGTTTTACGGGCCTTCCGTTCAAAAATTTACCAATTTTTACAACCAAGGCAACACTCGTGGAAGAAAAGAATTTTCTCGAATCAACGTTTGGTTTCCATGTTGATTGTAAGTATAACTCGTTTTAATTCATATTTTTTATTCTGTTTTGCATTTTTAGCCCATGTCCATATATCCAAGCGTGGTGTCTAATATGTAGCATTTCTGAGTACATGTAATTTTTGCAATGCTAGTGTCTAAGATGAGCTTTGAAACTTTGTTTTACCTGATGAGTGCAGTGGAAAAGTTTAAACAAAAAAAAGATCTTAAGAAAACTGATGGAACCAAGAAGGGGAAATTAATTGATGTTCCCAAACCTGATGAAGCAAATCAAGCAGGGGGAAGAATTCTGATCAATGTACTTTAATATTAACGGAGGGTGACTCAGCCAAGGCTCTTGCAGTCGCTGTAAGTGTTTGTGCCTTGAATCAGGGAAATGTGAATACTAAATTTGGTAGTATTGTGACATGTTTCGACATCACTTTCCAATTTAATTTTTTGTTATTTTAGTTATCTTTATCCTATCAGGTGGCAGGAATATCTATTTTTTGGGAAGCTACCACTCACCAACAAATAGAGAATAAAGAGATAGTAAATAGAAAAAAAATCCTTGGTCTACAGGAAGATATAATATATGACAGCATTAAATCTTTAAGATATGGCCATCTGATGATAATGACAGACCAGGTACATGATCTTTATATAGTGCTGTTTAGTTTCTGTAAATGTTCCTCCTGTATATTTGGTTGTGTTTCAAGACTTTTTATATTTGTTTTCTAAGCCACCAGATGTTATGTATCTCCATGTCTAATGTCAGCACATGTTGATGTAGGCAACTCACAAAAATGGAAATGTGTTATCTTTCTACACAATTCCTGAGTATGAAGCTTGGAGAGAATCATTGAGTGGATCGATAACCGGCTGGACCATATAGTGCAACAAAGTAATGCTAGTTTGTTTTCTCTTTATATGTTTTCAAGTTCTGGTTTTGTTCACTTGCTGATTAGGTATCACTTGTTGCTTGCACCATACAGGGTTCCCGATTTGGGCACAAGTACTTCTAAAGAGGGCAAGGAGTATTTCATAGATCTGGACAAGCACAAAAAATATTTTGTGTGGGTTGATGAGAAAGATGGAGATGCTTCCTCATATCAATCAGCTTATAGAATGGGACAGAAGGGCTAAGGTTCTTATCAATGAGATTATTAGTCGTTATGAAAATTATTGGCAACGGGATAGGTTATACACTGCAGCTGATCCAAATTTGCTGTCGCATGGAGATTTCTAGTGTTTGGGAAAGAGGTACAGCCACACTGGAAGAAGCCGTTGGGGAATAGTGCAGAGGAGTAGAATTGGATAAAGAAAAAGAGGGTTTTGAAAACTAGAAACTTTTATTATTGTGGAAACATTAAATAATGAATTTGAAAACTTCTACTATTGTCTATTGTGTATGTACTATGGTATTTGAATTTAATTATATGGATTTACATACAATCTTTAATTTTAATTGCATTAGATGTTGATTATCATGAATTATATGTATGTTTCTTGTTCCACATATAAAAAATAAATTAAATATAATTATAAGAAATCAAGAAAGAATCATCACTGGTAAGAAATTAAACATAATTGCAAATATGCTAGGGTTTAGCTTACCTCTTATGTATTGCAATCATCAAGGGTAACATGACATTGTAGATGGAGGGGTGAGTTGCCTGACATTGTCAGTCCTGAGAAGTGCCAGCAACATCTTTAAATATATAGACCAACAATATCTTTAAATAAATGTAAATATAAAGAATTAGACCTGTAACGTCTTTAATGATAACAAGAGCTGAAAAAATGTAAAGTAACAAACAATAAGATTATGTTGAAGAATATACCTATTTAAAATTGAAATCATCACCAGTAATGTGCTATATCTTTGTCTTAAAAAATTCAACACAAAAAATTGATTAGTAGATACATGGGTGAGTTGCCTGACATTGTCAGTCCCGAGAAGTAACAGCTTCCTCGAACGGATGTCAACCCACGTTTTCAAAAAATAAAAAGATTGTATTTAACTAAATGTAAATACATACACCTGTAACATCTTTAATTATAACCATAGCTGAAAAAATGAATAGTAACAAACAATAAGATTAAGGGGAAAAAGATACCTGCTTAAAGTTGAAATCATCACTGCCACTAGTAATGAGCTAGATCTTTGTTTTAAAAAAATCCAACACGAGAAATGGATTAGTAGATAGATGGGTTAATTGCCTGACATTTTTAGTATATAGACCTGTAACATCTTTAATAATAAAGATAAAAGATAGATAAAGAAGATACCTACTTAAAGTTGAAACAATCCATTATCAATAGCTTCATCAAAGTCGATGTTGTCTTATGTAGAATATGACGAAGAGCCAATTACACACTCAAGGTTGGGAATATTTGTACTTGTAGCTGTATTATTTACACCTCTTCTTTCGTAAAGGGAATTCCAGTGAGCAATTGCTCTGTCAAAAAATGAATAGAAACAAACAATAAGATTAAGGGGAAAAAGATACCTGCTTAAAGTTGAAATCATCACTGCCACTGGTAATGAGCTAGATCTGTGTTTTAAAAAATTCCAACACGAGAAATGGATTAGTAGATAGATGGGTGAATTGCCTGACATTTTTAGTATATAGACCTGTAACATCTTTAATGATAAAAATAAAAGATAGATAAAGAAGATACCTACTTAAAGTTGAAACAATCCATTATCAATAGCTTCATCAAAGTTGATGTTGTCTTCTGTAGAATGTGACGAAGAGCCAATTACACTCTCAAGGTTGGGAATATTTCTACGTGTAGCTGTATTATTTACACCTCTTCTTTCCAAAAGGGAATTCCAGTGCGCAATTGCTCTGTCAAACGGAAAGGTTTCGAGGGAGTCTCGAGAAACGTAACACCTCATGCAACTTTCCAGATTTTTATCCAACCTGTTTCTCAGTTTTGATTTTATAAATGACAATGCACTGAAAACCCTTTCATCCTCCACAGACCCCAAAATCATTGTCTGGCATAAATCATATAGTCTAAAATATTCACTGATATCTTCTTGTAAGATAGAACTTTGATAGATTCCTCGCCACAGCCTTGTAATAGCACCACTTTCAGAAGGTTGATCTAAATTCCTATATTGGTTTCTTATTGTTGTTGCAAAATTTGTTGACTGAAACTTTAATAAATCGGCATTCAGTATACCTTTTATTTCCGTACCCTTGAGCTCTGACGTCTTTGTAAATTGTTCCATTATTGTACCCATTGATTTATGGAAATGCTTACTGACAAAGTCTGCACGGCCACCTTCTGTATTCCAAAAAATTAGATTCATCACACCCATGGCTTCGAGAATTTAATCTTTACAGAAATGTTCCCTAATTTCTGATGACAAGGTTTCTGAAATTTTTTTAAGCTTTATTCTGGTTTCAACTATCACAGACTCAAACAAATTACGTGTCACGGGAACATCTTCTCGTTCCGATCCTGTAATATCTTGACGTTTTTGCAAAATGTGCATTGGTATTTCCCTCCCATTAACAGAGATGCATAGGTGATCGTGGATATTAAATCTCAAAAAGGTGTTAGGATTTTTAAGATCTAATAAATCTCTCCAATTTTCAAAAACAGGTGCATCAAAACTATCCTGGGAACACTACAATACATCAAGACTTTGACATGCCATTTTCCTCATCCGTATAAAATCCACAATATAGATTAATCTGCCATGTGCATGCTTCATCAGTGTATTGATCTCCTTTAACATTGGAAGAATACCAACCAATGTAAGCAATGTCTCCAAATCAGTTAAGCGGAACAACAGGTCCCTTGCCCTATCTGTAACATCCTCATTTTAGACAATAGAACAAGTCAATTTTTTTTTTGATAATTGCATCCTGGTTCTAAATACATAATTTAGAACTCACAAATCAAATAACCATTCTTATAACAGACAACCATATGCAGCTGTAATGACTCGGAGTACCTCCGATCCATTCATTCCATGACTCGGTAATCTACCGATCTATTCATGAGTAATAAGAGTTGGCATTTTTATTTAACACTTCACTCTTGCAGTTCTCTTCCCTATTCTGTGATTCAGAATGCTCTGTCCAAGGAACCTAATTGAATAATTGTTACCATTATTCATCGGCATCTCATCCCTTAGACTAGGTGAATTAGGACAATGCAATCAGCAGCTTGCGATACTTTGGCCAAAGATTTGAAACATATTGTTTATGTCTCGTATTCCTTAATGGCATACTCGTCAATCTGGAATACACCCTTCACCCCATTCTTATGTTATGTAGAATGTCTTATACCGACTTTTGTCAGTCCCTCCTATCTCAACTTATTCACTCGAAAATGGATTAACAAGGTGATAACGTTATATGGATTCCCACGAGGATTAGGGATACGATGACGTACTGGTTCAACCCTAGTTAAACCAGTGTGTCAAGATACCCCGATTCTCCTAGGCAGCCTTGTAACGTGATCACATTCCTAATCGGTCCCTGAGTAACTCGTTCGAGATCAAAGTGTAAATCTTAGCGATCAATGCAAAGGGTGTCATCATAAGTCACCTGCATTGTTGTAACTTTGAAAAGATCCTAATATTCTCAGAGGTACAACCCTGCAGTTGACTTGTGCCGTCAACCTTTAAATCCGCCTCGAAAAGATCTACTTATTAATATGCATTACACACGTTGAGTTTAAATTACATTAAAGACGTTCCCCTAAGGTTAGCCTTTCCCGATCCCTGGATTCTTCATCTTAGGATGACCTTCCTCAATAAAACCCATTCACGATGGAGATATTAAGGCCAAGGTCTCGTCAAGGAGTTCTTAGAATATACATAATTCTAAAACAACGAAATCGGTCAATATCTCATAGACTTCACATGAGATTGACATCTGAACCCCATTAGGTTTATATCAGTTTTCATAACTGAATTACTATCATACTATTTGTATCAAGATATAAATGATTAAGAATCCAATTAAATGTTGTCCTGTCATAATCAAGACTAGGGATCAATAATTTAGTTCATCTTGTTTAGCGTTCTGCTTGGGTTTACTTTAACCCTATCTTCCCAAAAAGACAGTGAACTAAATTTCAATTTAGCTTTCGATAGAACATACAAGAACTACTAAACACTCATAAGAATTCAATCACATATTCTTGTAAGATTTCATTGGTATTCACAAAAGTCACCAATTATACAATGATAACAATACTCTCACGACATAAGAACCGGAGAAATACTAACTATCAAGATAGAAATACAATCACATAAGTATCAAATATCCATTTCCATTCCTTTCGGTACTAATCAAATGCATTTTATGCATTCAGCATACTTGATACATTACTCAACTGAAAAAGGAACATCTTTCCTTATATGGTACATTTAGAAAATCAAGCGGTAATTCATTATAAAATCAATTTAAACAATCAGATCTGCATGCTTTTACCACTTACCACATCCATCTGCAAAAATTGTCAACATGGGTTAGTTTAATGAACTGAGCATGATAAGCACTAACCTTTAAAACAATTGCAATACATCAATTGTTTTCATTAAACACCCTGTTTAAATGAGATCAAATCATTAAAACGTTAGTGACCAAGAAGACAAATGCATCTAACCAACTATCCATCTGAATCCCAAGGACAGCAACATCAGACGGATTATATATTCAACATAATAAATAAATAACCTTTCATGATTCCATCAGCATGATAGAACAATTCCAAAAGTTAGATAAACAATTATATCAACCTATACTTTATAACAGAAGAGAAATAAACGAATAATACTTATTTCCTTCAGATCTAGCTCATGACTGTACCATCTTTTCAAGAGCAAGGCATTCACTTAATACACAAGCAAATAAATCAGTCGAGGCCATCAACAGCACCATTGTTTTGTTAAAGCTTACAAGAAAGCAACTACAGTACAGTAGCCCTCATGCCAAACAACGGTGTCTATCAACAAGCAGACTCAGTATGTCCTCACACAAGAAGCGACAGACAAGAAGATATTAAATGCCGTTACCTGTTAAGGTGAAATCGACTACTCCTAAACTCAATCAAGCTCAGAAATGGATATCTATGCACAGAAGACATAACACGCCAACAATACCTTATGACAACCTTCAACTCATTCAAGTCCTTTCTACACTGTAAGGCTTTTAGACCCAAGGTCGAATTCAAAGGATCTCTTCTGTTATCGCAGTCAACATGAGACTCGAAATCATTTTAGCAATGACAATTCCCTATGACTATGCAGAGAGATTTTTAAGCGAAATCCACGCAACATGCACAACCACATCTATCTGGAATGTAATCAGAAAGAAAACATAACATAACATAACATAGTCACTTCTGAACACATCCAGAGTTGAAAGTATGTTATTCACGACCTACTTTATAAAAGCCATAATACATAATGTCAAGTTATTTTAAGAAATCCAACAAAGCCAAAAACATTACATGTTCATACTCAGGCTTATACAGATACAGTGACACAGATTACCAATCAAGGATTTAAAACTAAATCCGTATATCAGTATTCACAATATAGCTTTTACAGAAGCCGATATACAAGATATCTTTCCAAACTCAAGGAACCCAACAGTGTCAAAACAATAGTAACTAAGCAAGCTTAATTTGAGACAGGTACTGTAGTTACCTAGAAAGAATTCCACTGAACCCGAGTAACAGTATATCAAATAAATAATAAACAATGATTCCCAACTGTGCCAACAATGATAAACATTAAAAATCAGGCTTAAACAAATCACTGATTTCGTAACAAGAATTCTAACTGAATCTCTCCAATATTCTCGAACAAGCTTACACAGAAGGAAACGTAACAGTACAACCAGGGAGTCTGTACCAAAATTTATTACAAATAACAGAGGTCGTATGACCTGTTACTTCTTCTAGACTCCAACGAAACTCAAATTACCAATATTCAAAGATATATAAAGCTTCCACAGTGGTCCATAGTGCACGAATCATTCAATGGACTCTACAGAGTCGTTTCAATATAATAAACATACATACATATATATATATATATATATATAAATATAAACGGGTTGAATCCCCTTAACCTTCATGAAAGGGAAAAACAACTCCAGTGAGGTCGTAATGAATACTGTAACACAATATGTTACCTCTTCACAATAACTATAAAATTCATAATGAAACCCAACAAAAATCCATAGCCACCACTAAATAATAACCACGACATAGCTTACAAAAAGTTCAATTTTAACTGAACAATCAAACAAATGTCCATCAGTATCCCTTGCGACAAGTACCCACAACAAGCAACAACGGCAAGTATCAACAACAAGCATCGACTTCGAGTATAAATCAACAAGCATCACAGTGGCCTGTACCCATCACAAGAACAATTTATGGGCTCTTGCAGAGCAAGCCGAGCATACCTTCTTTTCATATATTTCGCATATAAAAGCCGGAATGCAAAACACAAAGAAATATAGCAACAGTTTGAATATAATAAACACCCATCAAGGGTTAAATTGAAAATCCAAACCAGCATGAAGATACAGTGTCGAAAATCACACAAGGATGCCATAGAAACCATCTATTTCCATAAATCATTTGAACAGAGTTGTTCTAATGAAATCATTTGAAGAAGAGCAAGATTTTTAAAAGTTAGGGCCTAACATGCCTGAATATTTGCTCAAAATTCCGAAGCAGACCACTGAAAGAGCTCGGACTTTCTTTTCCTTTTCCAAGTTAGAGCCACCAACAAAATTTTGCTATTTCCATGACATATATATTTTCCTTGCCAGAGGAAAGAGCTAGATACGCTCATACTCGCCATGCAACACCAAGAAGACTGGTGCGAAGAACCAGTGAACAGGTAGAGGGAAAACCGGAATTCGTGATAAGCCAAACAAACCATTAACTTTCCAATTTGCATGCCTTCTCACGAAATCTGAGCTCGACTACCGAGCTCATTAATTGCATTTACTCCCAATTTCCCACTCAAACTCCACTGCCACCGACCGCCATAGTTGGCGATAGACAAGAGAAATTCCAAGACCATTTCCAATTTTGGTGACCTGCCACGTCGGCTCAAGTTAGCCGTTTTAAAACCTCCACCAATTACATGTCCCTCATGCTTATCCACGCATTTAATAAGATAGAAACTGCCGCCCATGGTTCGCACCCCTCCATAGGTCCCCTTACATCCTTGTTCAATAGTTAGGTTAGTAACTTAGGTTAGAATTTAGGATAACACCTAGTCTAACTTCTTAGAACATAGATATTAACTTCGAACATTAGCTCTTAGCCTAGGTCTAGGTTAGATTAACACTAACCCCTAGGTTAAATTTAGTTTTAGGTTACTAACATTTATAATTCCAGTTAGGTCTAACATTTCTTACGCTCAGAAAAAGACCCACAACATGCATTCTCGAACAGGGTTAACTCCTGTACTGCCATTAGGCTACAGAATTATATGTAACTGAATTATTACCTAGTCCGCGATCAAGACCTTCCAGATATATTTAGATATCAGGAACCAATCCTTTTCACACGATCAACCTGAGTTAGACTCGGGATTGGCTTTATTCAACGAATTCAGACCTTGCAACCGGTGAAAGGTTTATAATTTTTAATTCATCATGAAAAACTTAAAGCACCACTTGGATCAATACCACTGATCCAAGGCTAGGTCTTATAGATGAATAACTTCATAATTCGTTCCGAGATCAGATTAAACTCAGATGTAAAATGAAATAAATAAAAGAGTCTAATCATATTATGACTCAGTCAAAGATCTGCAATCTGCAAAGAAGATACAGTACATATCAAGCATGACTTCTCAATCAAAGCAACACGTCCTTTTTTTGTTACAAAAGAAATCACATATCAACACTTGTATGCTTAGGAGGAAGTAACAACAGTTTAGGGTGTTACACTATCAACTTCATGATGGTATTTGTGCATGAAACCAACCAATGAAGGATACTCCTCACGAACTCTGCATGCAGGTTCATACAAAGATATCCATCTAGTCTCCACATCCTTCAGAAGTTTTTTGCCATCTGTAATTCCAATTGCAAATTTTTGGAACTCGAGAAAATGCTTTTGGCTGCTTGACATATAGGCATGAAGTTCTCTTATGATGTCTTCTAATTTAGTAACATTTTCGTGGTTACTTACCATTTTATATGCTAAATTCATTATGTGAGCCATACAGTGAATTGGTAGCATATATGGGGCCACTGTTGTTTGTAATCTAACACACAGCCCTGTTCGGTGACCCTGCATGACAGATGCACCATCTGCTCCAATGCATACCAACTTCGTAGCAATTTCATAATCAGTCATACCAGCAACATCTTTCAAATGAGAAACAACTATTTTATATAGGTTTTCAGCATTGCAGTTTTCAACCATTTTCATAACACCCAACAGATGAGGTGTCCTTATATGATTTTCTAATGTATAGATGTGGATACATACCCATGCGGTGTTGTCGACTGCTATGACTTCATCAATTGAAAGAGAGATAAAGTTTGCTTTTTTTACATTCTCTTTCAAATCTTCCTTCTCTATCATCGAGAGGCATTTTGCCATTTCCCATCCACTACTCTCAGACCAATGAGACTGAGGTACATTCAGCATTCCATTAAATTGATACAAAACTTTGAAATCAAGGAAATCTGACATCGCTCTTCCTTTTTTAAGTATTTGAAAAAGAGTAGAGAATTGTATGAATTTTGCATGTAGATTTGTTTCTTTCATCTTACCAATATGCGATGTGATCGTTCCTCCCTTTTCCAACAAATGTCTGTGTTTTTTCTGCTCTACCTCATATTCCGTTGCGTATCTAATATGCATGCACTCCTTTTCAGTTTTCCACCTATGTGTTTTGATTTTCTAGCCATCTGCCCCCGTTACAGTTAAATATTGTTTTCCACAATGTTTTTCTATAGTGTCCAGCTTCAGTTGCATTTTTTGTTGCTTTCCCAATTTCCACGTACATATTGTACATGTACATTCACATGGGATTTCTTTAGAATTAGATGATTGTACAAGCTCAATAAATGGAAATTTAGCTGCCCAATCAAACTTGTATGTCCTGCCAATGGTCCACATATTCTTATTTGTTTTCAATGCTTTACTTTTTTGAGTAGAATTTTGAGCAATATCACAATCACCTGGTTTCCTCTTTCTTGGACCAGAGTTTGATTTTGATTTTTGTCTTCCATTTTGCTAAGTGTTTATATCTGTGATATCTAGCTGCACTTCTGGTTACACCCCAACAAGAACAATATCTTCAAGATCTGGCATATTATCGTAGGTTTCATTTGTTTGACTGTGGTACTGTGTAGAATGCATGTCCACCTCAATAATACCTTCCACACAGTCAGTATTCTGATTCTTTTTGGTGGCATCTATATGATTGGTATTTACAATATCTGTATCCGCAGAGTTTCCAAAATACTTGAAGAGTGATTTTTGAGATTTCTTCGTATTCTTTGAGCTGGCACCTTCCATTATTCTAAAAAGAGTCCTGCGTCAGCAAAAGAACCAAGAAGCGACTCTGTCCAGTCTCTGAGGTGTTGTCGCGTGTGAACTGTCTGAGGTCACGCGTCAACTCTACCCAAGTTACATGTCAACACTTCTTTTTGTCGTGCATCAACCCTTTCTCTGTCGCGCGTCACTTCCTAGCCTAAGTCGTGCGTCAGTAAAGCTCTTGTCACGCGTCAGTATAGCTCTTATCGCGCGTCAGTACAGCTCTTGTCGCGTGTCAACACTTCATTTGTCGCGCGTCAACAAACACAGGCTAACAGTAATATGAATCTCTGGTGCTCAAGGGTATGCGAGTTCAAATTTCACAGTATTGGTAATTTGGTAAGCTGCTTGAGGTATACTACCTGGCGAATCACATAGGTTTTTATAGGAGATGTTTTCAAATGAAGGCGAAGCCGACCCCCCAAAAAAAATATACTATATATTTTAGGTGAACAGGACACCGACCCACTCCGAATAATTCACCTTTTCAAATTTTCCTAAAATGAAATTTTCGCCATATTACGAATATTCGCCGCTAAAATTATCCCTGGAGGTAAGTAAGAGGGTGATTGTAACCTTTATATTGTGACAAAGATTTTAGAGTCGGCATACGAAGTGGGTATCTGAGAAGCTAAGAAGGCCAAGGTATCCACAAATTTACTGGTAGAATGTGGGGTGGTTTGAAGTTCATAATGGTCAAAGGTAGTCAAAAGTATGTCTACATGATGTTTGTACTTTTGAAGTATTTCATTACGACATTGGTATATACCATTGACTTAGTTTACGACTAGTTAGGAATCACCAAAGATATTTATTGACTTAACATCTAAGGCATAAGCAATATGGAGACCCAATACGAGTGCTTCATATTCGGTAATATTATTTGTACAATCAAAATCCAGTTTGAAAGATAAAGACATAGGTTCACCATCAAGAGGAATGAGGATAACACCAACCCCACCTCCCCACTAACACTTGGAGCCATTGAAGAAGAGTGTCATTTGGTAAGTGGTATCATCCAAGGAGAGGGTAGCTATGGATTCATCTGGGAAATTGAAGTTAAAGGGTTGATTCCCAAAAAGATGTGTGTTTATTAGTTGGTCAGTGATAGCTTGGCCCTTGATGGACTTTTGATGAATGAATCCAAGGTCGAGGTCGGCAAGAATCATAAGCCAGCGTGCAGCATGTTGATGTTGATAGGGTTTGGCAAACATGTAGTGTAGGGGGTCAGTATTGGTAACAATAAAGGTTTTGTGGTTGAGTAGTTAATGGCGAAGTTTGGTGGTGACGAAAAATAAGGCTAAACAGAGTTTTTTGGGATGGGTGTATCTAGTTTTGTAGTCCACAAGGGTATGGATTATATAATAAACCACTTTCTTTCTATTTTTCTCATCTCAATGAGCGAGCATGGCACCTAAAGAATGGTTAGTGGCGGAAATATAAAGGTAAAAGGTTTGGTCATCCTTAGGAGGAATGAGCATTGGTGGTTGAAGAAGGTATTGTTTTAAGGCATCAAAGGATTTATGGCATTCATCATCCCATTTGAATGAAACTTCCTTCTTGAGAAGATGATGAAATGGTTGACAGTGGTCAGAAAGCTACAAGATAAAATGATGAATGGATTGCAACTTTCCTTGTAGGCTTCTAAGTTGACAAAGATTAGTAGGCAGAGGTATTTCTAGAATAGCCTTTACTTTATAAGGATTGACTTCTATGCCACACAAAGAAATGATGAAACCAAGGAGTTTTCCTGAAATTACCACAAAGACACACTTCCTTGGTTGAAGACAAACACAATACTTGATGAGGCAGTCAAAGATGACCTTAAGGATAGTTAGGTGTTCGACTCGATGTTTGGATTTGGCCAGAAGATCATCTACGTAATATTACAATATGTGATGCATGATGTCATGGAATATGTAAGTCATGGCTCATTGATATGTAGTGCTGGCATTTTTAAGGCCAAAAGGCATGACTTGATAGCAAAAGGTCCCCCAAGGAGTGATGAAGGTAGTTTTGTGTTGATCTTCTGAAGTGATTAATATTTGATAATAACCCGAGAAATCATCCATGAGTGATAGAATTTCATGGCCGGTGGTGAGATCAACTAGTTGGTCAATGCTTGGTTGAAGAAAATCATCTTTGGGATAATATAAGTTGAGGTCATGGAAGTCCATGCAAATGCAGAGTCCCCCTATCAACTTTGTGACAAGAATGATGTTATAAATCCATTCGGGATAGTCAATGGGTAGGATGAAGGAAACTGAGAGAAGGCACAAAAGTTCTTCTTTAACCAGAAGAGAAATGCGAGGATGCATTTTATGTAGCTTTTGTTTGATGGGTTTGGCATTAGGAATGGTTACAATATTATGGACCACAATTTTTGTGTCAATACCAGGCATATCAGCTTAGGACCAAGCAAAAGCGTTGCTATGGTCCTGGAGGAAAGAGGTAAAAGCTTCTTGTTCAGCAACATCTAAATATTGGCCTATCTTAAAGATGTACGGGTCGTCCTCATTGTTAATGTTGATTTCGATAGTTGATTTGTTTAACATGGTTTTCATCTCAGAGGGTAACGAATGGTGAATATAAGAGTCTTCAGCACCAAGGTAGGTGAGGATGGACTCATCATCTTGACATTGAATGACATTAATAGAAGGTGTATCGTCATCGATCATGTCAAGATATAGGAAGCAGAGCGAAGAGGGAGCCTCGTCATCACATTGATAGGTCAGAGGTCCCAAGGAAATTGTGTTTAAAAAAAGTTAGGAGGAATAGATTCAGGATCTATGGACTTCGTGGGTGAAGATGGTGATGTGGGTGAATGAGGTGGAGAAGGTTTTTCTTCCTCAATGAGGCTAATGCAGTCCTTGGGAGGTGGTGCAAAAAATACAATGCCACTATGGTCATTGTGTTTAGGGGTAGTGCAGGAAATGATAGTATAGCGGCCCTGATCATAAAAAATGAAGCCAAAGACTTTCCATGCACAACGGTGGAGGAACATGTGGGTGAAGCGGCAGTTAGTAAGGGATTGTACGTCAGATAAAAATGGTCGTGTTTGGGATGGAGGTTTAGGTGAATAAGTGGAAATATCAAGTCCCCCATATGTTAGATTAGTGCAAAGGTGGGGAAGACCATAAGGAAATATCTCACCTACTCAGTAGTCATAACTAGGGAGTTCACGTAGGTTCCCATACTCTTACAGAGTGAGGAATGTGTCGATATTGTATAGTGGTACTCCCCCAAAGTGATTCGTTGAAAAACACCTTCTAAGGGATCAGTAGTTGATATGTGGGTAGCAGGGATAAACGACTCACTAGATGATTGGGAAGTAGATGAGTCAGTTGCAGAAGTAGGAATAGCAGAATTAGATGTGGGAGAGGTGGTGGTAGCATAGGTGGATGGACTTGTGGGTGAAGGTGAAGTGGGGGTAGTGGCAGATGCCTTGATTGGTACAAGCACATCGTTGGGCCAGTGCAACATGTTACAAGTCTTGAATGGCGACGGGTCAGCGGGGATGGTGTAGTTATGTCCCTCATGCTCGAATTTTACATAATGGTGTAAAGTTGAAGGTACACAACCCATGACATGAATCCAGGGTCTACCTAGCAATAGGTTATACTGTAATTCCCCCTCTAATACGTAGAATAGTTTTGGGACACTACGAGCGCCTACGCGAACATAAAGGATAATAGTGCCAAGGGTGGAGGTGATGGCATCATTAAAGGATCACAACATAACTGGGTTATTATGCATATAGTTAGAAGAAATACACATTTGATTGTATATTTGTTAGGAGATGATGTTAATGCTAGTACCATCATCAATCATGACACGTTGTACATGTATGTTATCGATATAAAAAGAAATTAATAGGGCGAGATCAGGGTCATCTGACTAGAGAGGTACAATCTCCTCTTCAGAGAAGCTGAGGGTGGCGACTTGAGGAGTGGTTATGGGGGTAGAAGGAGGAGCTGATTTGGTTAGCAAGGCCACATGGTAAGTGGTGATAATCGAGGCCACTAGTGCGGGGTCATTGGGTAGAACTTTAATGGATTGTAAAATCTCGATAAGGGCTTGTCTGTGGGAGTCAAAAGTCTAGACTAGATCATACAAAGACATCTTTAGAGTAGACTAATGTAATTGTTTTATCATTGCGTGATGGGTGACCCCGTCAAAGATAGGATATGTAGGTTCGCAGATGGTGATTTTAGGAGCGGGTGTAAATGGTATATTGGGTACAGGATTGGTTGATGGGCTAGTTTCTTTTTCTTTGCCTTTGTCTTTCTGAGTGCGGGTAGCAACATTAACCATGTTAATCTGAGGGGAGGTGGATGAAAAGGGTGTGTCATGAAAGGTATAATGACATGAGGGGAAAAATCCTAGTGGTGGATAAGAGCCTTGTGAAATGAACAGGGTGCACTGACATTTGGGTGGTGGTTTGGCCAACTCTCTAATATGGACCATGTTGATATCAAATTTTGGCGGTGGGAAAAATGGTTGTGGGGGTGGAGATACTGGTAATTGAATCATAAAAGGACAATGATGTGTGGTGACAGGTGAAGGTGGAGCATGTTCCTCATCAAGAAGGTCATCCTCGTCAAAAAAAATTCAGGAGGAAAAAGTTGGAGAAGAACGGTTTTCAAAGCTTTACAATTTTTGACATCATGTCCTGGTACACGATGATAGGCACAAATCTTGGTTTTATCAAACCCTTTCAGTTTGGGTTTGAGAGGATCATAAGGTCGAAGTAGTGGTAATGTGATGACGGAAGTCTCTAAGAGGTTGGTTAAAATTTTGAAGTAGGACCCCGCTAACGGATCACAATGGGAAGTGAGTGTGGGTTTCGATACAAGTGTGGATGATTGTGAGGGAAGAGGATTTATAGGAGGGGGAATGGGTTGGTCTACTAGTTTTTCATGTGGAGTGGTCTTAGGTCTTGCTAACATCTGCTTGGGTAAAGGTGGGGTAGAAGAGATGGCAATGGAAGGTTTGGTTGGTTTGACTACCTTATTGGAGGGTAACGGATTCTTAGCTTTGGGTTGCACCTTCTTGGGTGAAGGTGACATGGGAGTGTGAGATGTAGAAGGAAAATTAGATGGTGGAAGAGGACATGTTACCCATGGGGGCAACCAAGTTGTGGTGGGGGTAGTTTTTAGAGGTTGGGTAGGCGGCATTGGTTGAACTCATATAGGCAAGGTCAGGGTCATAGTAACTGGTGGAGGTATATGTGGCAAGAAACTGTGTATGGATGAGGGTGAGGAAGTTTAGTTGTTGGGTGAATGAGGTGTAACAAAGGCTCACGAGGTAGGATTAGGTTGTTTAGATTTAGACTAGCCTTGGGTAGGATATTTTTTTATCATGGTAGATGGATGGGGCCCTAGGATGGATGGAATGGGGGAAGGTGATAAAGGTGTGGTAGGCGAGACTGGTGTATGCGGCCTAGAAGGTTGGGTTTTCTTTTTAGGTGGAGGGATAATGTTTGTGCAGGTTTGAGATGGTGCTACTAAGGACATGTGGGCGAGTAAGGTTTGATGTTGGCATAACACCCAAAGTAATGATGGGTCTAGATACAGGTGGGGGGATAGGTGTGGGTAGGTTTTTTAGGTTTGGGAATAGTTATAGTGATGGGTAAAAGTTTAGATGGAGGTAGGGATGATGAAAAGAAAAAAATTTCAATCGGTATGGCCATTGTAGTTTTGGTTGCCAAAAATACCTTTGGGTAGATCGTGGAATTATCGTCAGGTAAAATTTGCATTTAGGTCAAAATAGGGAGCCGAAGACGTCCCCAGAGCATGGAATGATCAACGTAATCCAAATGATCGACCAGCCATAAAAATGATACTACTGAAGAAGAGGATGGAATGGATTAAGTGGCAATCCTTGTAAAATAGGTCTGTGAGATAGGGAATTGGATAGCCTTGGATTCTGTAGGCAAAAGATCCAAGATCATGTCAATAGGGTCCTGGGATGCTCGCGGGAAAATATCCGCAACAGGTAGTGACATGTCTGAAGAATCTCTCATGGGTAGGAGAGCTAATAGGTCAGGTGAGGTAGAATTATCTCTTGGTGGAGGAGTAGGCGATGATGATTCTCTAGTGGATGGGAGAGTAACAAGTGTCAACCATTTGGTAGGATGGGAATCAGACGATGAAACGACATTGGTAGAAAGTGTGGGTTCCTTTGTGATATCCAGGGAAGATGAGGGGGACTCCTCTGTAGGTGGAGTAGAAGAAGTATGCTCCTCTGTGGGTGGAGGAGCTCATCCCAAGATTTCCTCAATACATGAAGTAGGTAGGTTTTGAGGAACAGTTGGCACGATATCAAAAACTGCGTGAACTTCACAGACATTGTTGTCACTCGATTAAGGTTCGCTATTTTGATTAGATGATGGTTTATGATTAGGAAATAGTTTTTTGAAGATGTGTAAATTCTAATTAGCTGGCATGTTTGGGTTGTCTATGACAAGGTCTCCATTTTCTATCATCTCTTGAACAATGTTTTTAAAATTTATGTAGTTACCATCACTATGTCCTTCAGTGCGATGATAATTACAGTAGTCGTGTTCTTTATACCATGTCAGGATGGGACAAGTAGGATCAAAACCTGTATGAGGTTTGATGGGAGGAAGTGTAATGGCTCCATCTTTAAGAAGATTTTCCAAGAATGATGAATAGGGCTCTCCAATCAAAGTGTATTTCCGATGTTCCCGTCGGAGCTGAAAGGCCTAGACATGAGAAATATTGGAAGAAGGTTGGGCTTGATTACAAGGATGAGGTGGAACTGCCTTAAGGACTACCGCATTGGCAAATACTTTGGGCTTTGAATAGTTATTTTGAGGTTTTAAAGATGAAGAAGAGTCATTTGATTTGAATGGGGTGTTCTTGTTTCATAATTGCATCTTCTTTTCTTCAATGGCACGAATTTCCATTTTTCAGGCCATTGTGAAAGCTTCATCAAAGGTTCGGAAGGTTTGGACTTGTAGATTTGGTGAGATGTTTCTGGCACAAGCTCTATTGAACAACTCAATAATTTCAATCTGAAGTAGTTGGAATGTCAATTGGTTAATGAGACTCCACCAGTGAGAAATGAAATCTGTGATAGATTCATCTTCATACTGTCGGGTTGAATAGAGATCAGTCATGGTGACTTTCTTAGTAAAATTGATTGAAAAATGATAAAAGAAAGCTTGGGCTACTTGATTAAAGGAATAAATAGAATGTCGAGGTAGTCCACTATACCAATCCAATGTTGGTCCTCTCAAGGACATTGGGAAATTTTGTAGAAGCAAATCGTCATCGTGGGCAATTAGGTAACACCCATGTTTGAACTACCACAAGTGTTGTTGTGGGTCTTCTTTACTATTGAAGCAAATGAATTTAGGCATTTTCCAAAGCACTGGGTAAGGAAAAATGCAAATAGATGGATGGATAGGCTCGTTATAGATTTCATCATATGTTACAAAATTACAAGAGCCAAAAACAAAGGCTTCTAAGGTCTGCATCTTCTCCATCATCATTTTAATGAGGTCATTGGTGGGTTGGGATGAATGGGTGCCCCCTTCAGAAAAAGGGGGTTGATGTTGAATGTATGAAGTGGGTGGTATGCTGGTGTATGATGGCACTGAGTATGAGAAAAGTGCAGGAGGAATAGATGTAGGTGGCACATAACCACCTACAGTGATAGATGAGGTCGGGGGTTGTTGGTATTATGTGTAAGTGGGTGGAGTAGTTATAACAACTCTAATAGTGATTTGGGGTAAGGACTATGGGATATAAAGGATGAGACTTTGGAAAGGGGTGTAAGTTTCCAACACCAGAGGTGGTTGCGATGCAATGGGTATATGTGAAATGGTGGGTGCAGATGAAGCTATACTCATAGCAGTTGTTGAAGGGACAATCAATGTCCCAGGTATGATTGATGACATAGATGTTGTAGTTATAGTGGCTATGGGATTTAACTGAGACACCACAAGCAATAAATTGGATGATGGTAGCGCCAAAATAGTGCTAGCTGACGCAAAAGTGGGGGCTTGAGCAGGAGGGATAGATACAGGCATGTCATATATTAACTATCTTGAGGAATCTCAGGTGGAAGAATGAGCAAGGTAGTACTGAAGAGCAGCGGGACTCTAGTTGAGGAGTCTCATGAACTTCTCATCGCCGGTAGGGATGGGGATAAGCTGAGTTGGATCGATAGGTGACAGAATGGATAGAGGTGATGGACTAGGTGGGAGTGGCTGATTACTAGCATGAAATATAAGGGCGTTAGTTTGGCTGTGAGTCAACACCATGTGAATCAATGTATATTGGGTGTGCTTTCCTCTGTAACTGACACAAGGAACAACAAATATGGGACAAGAAAAGTTATACAAGAGAAAATTAGTAAATGTTTTGATTAAAACCAAAATAGAGTGACCAACTCTAGTCTAACTGACCGATGATGGTTAAGGGGTGACCGATGTCGGTTACAAGAACCGATACCGGTTACTGTGAGAAAAATCACAATTTCAGAAAATGAGGTAGAAACTGATGATTTTGAGACAGGAAAGTTGTATAGGATGGTTGTTATCAGATTACAGAGAGTACAATGATACACAGAGAATCAAAACATAAGAGAAGATGAGATAATTGTATTTTTGGTAAATTAACCAAAAGAACAAGGAATTGACATCGGTTAGGTAAACTGATGACGGTCAGATGTAAACTGGCAGCGGTCACTAGACCAATGCTGGTTACTATGAAATCTGAAGAATGAAGAAAAATGAATGTTTGTTTTAGATTAGATGAATAATCAAAACATAATTCTTGGGATGATAAGATGAGATCTTGACACACTCTAAAAAAGTTCGAATACTCCAACTGTGATGGCGGAGTGTGAAAGGCAAAAATAAAAATGAAGAATCGTATCCTCACACCTCAAAACACAAGTCAAGCACAAAACTAAGAAAAATACATAACCTAATAAGTGAATTTATTGTGTTTATCTTATGCTATTTAAAATACTGACTCGTGAATTTATAGTAGAGTTTTTTGTTGAGAAGGCTTCCTACGAAGAAGGAAATTCTAAAGGTGAGGTTTCAAGTTATGTTATCGAGGAGGCGGGCCATTCTCTGAGGTGATGAATGGACAGCTAAAACCAGTTGGGTGCCCACTGTCAATCCTCTGATCGTTTGATTTTTGACAGCTTCTTCTGGGTGGATGTTGTTTAAGAAGATATATATATTCCAATTTGTGTAGTTTGGCAAAGAGAGAGAAGAAATAATGTGCTTTTCTACGATTTTTTTATGTCAACCATCTATTGAGCATGACTTCTAGCATATAGGTTGCCGCCATTTTAATGTGAGCTAATATGTAGTGAATCAGAATGCTATGAAAATGTTTTAAACCCAAATCAAAGTATGATATTCGATGTAACAAGTATGAATAGGAAGAGGAATGCTCTTTCACTAATGCAATACTAATGAAAGAAAAGAAGTATTCTTTTTATATCACCAAAAACACGATTGCTTTTAGAAAATAAAAAGAGAGAAAGATTCCAGAGAGGAAAATTAATGTGTAATCTTTTCAGAAGGGAAACAAACACAAACTTTTACCTAGGAATGAATAAAATTCAAGGAACCCTGAATGGGTCCCACCAGGCGTGCCAAAAAATTTCATCGTTTTCTTTAAGTTTTTAGACAAAACAGATAAGGGTGTGGGTGAAGGAGGAATACCTATTATGATGGTCATTTTGAAGGTTGTTGCACGCGTTCTGACTTCTTAATCTAATGTTGACTGTGAGAGCTTCCTTTTGCCTAGGAGGAAACACCTAAAATACACGACAAGACCACAAAAAAGAGTTAAACAATATATGTTAGTGGGCTTCCTAGCGTTTGCTAGATCAAGGAAGTGTTATACTTCCTCGGTGGAGTTAACCCATTGTTTAATACAATTTAATGCAAGAAATGACATAAATAAATAAGGTTTTATTATCATTGATATGATTTGTCTATCTCATCCAAATACAATAAAAAAATCTAACATAACAGGCTAGGCTATGATCAGATATGGAAATAAGGTAAATAATTAAGGTGCTAGAACAGGTCAAGGTCAGATCCTAGGTCACTTAAGTCACTTGGAAAAGGTTATTGGAATTTTTTATTAGCAAGACTACCAAATACAGAGACCGATGTCCGTCTAGTATGACCAATGATGGTTTAGTAAGAACCGACGACGGTTACTATGGTCTGGTAATAACTCAATAGTTCATGGTTTTAGGGATTTGTCTGAGAATGAATCAGAGATGGTCAGGATTTGGTTTAGATCTACGGAGGTGTTGGGAGTATTCATAGATACTCAGAAGTATACAGAGGTGGTTCTAAGGGTTATGAGTGATGGGATTGGTCGGGTTCACAGGAAGGAAACAGTGTTGTAGTAAAAATATAAATGGTGGTTGATAAAAAAAGGTGAAGAACTCTTATCAACCGAATAGAAATCAAATGGTGTAGGTTAGAGACATAGTTACTGATGTGCAGGTTCAATGGCTGGGTGGTGATGATGGTTTATTGGTGAAATTGCGATCAGTGTTGTGGCAGTGCTTCCCGGAACACTCCTGTGAATGCAAATACCTTATGATCAATGGTTGTGTTGGCTATAGCTGCCTGGATGTGTAAAAGAGCTCTGGATCTTGTTTACATGCAGATCTCCTTTACTCCAAAACTTGAGAATGTGTTTAACCTCTCAAATAAGGTTACCAAAATGGTTATATGGTAACCGACGACAGTTTAGGGTTACCGGTGTCAACATCAGGTTGACCGACATCGGTTAAGGTGAGATATCCTAGGTTACCTGAAATAGGAGATCTTGGCTATCCTCTTCCATCTTTCACTCATTTGTGTATGGTATAAATGGAACGTTGCATTTAGATACATAGGAATGTGGTTCGAGGAAGAATAGGCATTTTATTTTAGGGTTATATTGAGTCTTAGTTCATTAAGGTAAGTAGGGCTAAGTCTTTGTTAGTCATGGAAACATGCTATGAATAAGTCTATGGTGAGGTTTCTAGGTGAGGTGGTGGGGTGAGGTGGAAATTGGTTTTATTTAAGGTAATTAAATAATGAATGAAGTGAGGATGAGTATCAATTTAATTATAAATAATTAAATTAATATTAATGTGGCGTATAAGGGTCATGGTTAGGTGAATGTGTTTAAGTTGGCTATTCGCAAGGGAACCAAGGGGAGTGTGACCCAATTTTGGTGTCTACACCAATTAACAACAATTTGTTAATTATGTAACCCCTTTCGCATTCAGGATGCCACTTTACGGAGAATCGTAAGTCAAAATCCTCTTTAAAACATAAAATTGGTAGTTATTAGCTAATTAAGCCTATTGTTCCCTTGTTTTGGTCAATATACCCTAGTATTGACTCAAACCCCTCTTCCAACCACTCAAAATCACCCCATTCACCTCCACAACATTTCAAAAAGGTTATCCTTACCTCCTAGTTGACCCTAAGTGGTTGATTGAGGCTTCACACCTCTTAATCACTTGGTAATTCACTAATTGTGATTAACAAGGCCTAATCATGATTATTAATTCTAATCCAATTTGGGGCTTTTAGTCCCACATGCACCAAAATACAAGTTTCTCCCAAAACAAAAACTATAAAAAGGGTGAACCTCATTCCTTTATACTTTACACCATGCTTTGATTTGCATCTCATATAATAAATATGATATATAGCCAAGTTCAATCCTTGCTTAAAGACTTCAATGGGGTTACTAGATGGATATCCAAAATGACCAAGTAGTCATTTGGAGAGGCCATTTCACCTTGTTTGGAGTAACAACCATAACCATTCAATTTCCCTCTTAGGTCTATTTAGGCCCATGTTAGGTGATTCAAGCATATTAGTAGGCATGTTTAGTTAGATTTTGTATTGTTTTCATACTACTTAAGCATTATTTTAAGCTTTTATCTTAATGTTACATTCCTAGGTTTAGAACGTTGGCTAGATGGATGGTAATGGTGTTAGCTTTCCTTATTTAGTCATGCAATTTTCTTTGTAAAGTTTAGGGTGTCATCATTTGGCACACCTGGTGGGATAATAGCCCATTGCATTCACTTTTTAAATCTTTTTAACTTAGTTTCAAAGTTTTTCATTTCAAGTTTACAAATTAGTTTCAAGTTTCCTAGAGTACTTTTAAAGCTTTTTAGATTAGTTTCTTAAGTTTTTTAAATTAATTTCAAAGTTTTAGAGTAGTTTTCAAAGTTTTAGATCATTTTTTCAAGCTAGGTAGTTATTTTAACTAGATTATTAGTAGAAGTTGTGTTTTTATGTTCCTTGTAGGATTCAAGGAGGTGAATCCCTATCAAAATTGTCAGAAAATACCAAAGATTTAACCTTTTTGAAGAAATTCTTGTCAAAACTCAAATTTTGACCACTTCCAGTGAAGGGTTGTGTAAGTGTTGAATTAAAAGTGCAGACATTGAAATAGGCGCATACCCGCTTCTCTGGAAGCGCACACATTAGCTATTTTTTTCAATTGTCAGTCACTTTTACAAAGGGGGAGCACACACATCTATAGGGGAGCACATGCATTGAAACAAGCGTGCACGTAATTCTCTAGAAGCACACACGTTTGCTCATTTTTTTCAGTTGTCAGTAATTTTACAACAGGAAGCGCAGGTGTTGACAGAGGCATGCATGCATTGAAATAGGCATGCACATGTTGAAAAGGGTGCGCAGGTGTGTCTGTATAAATTTTTCTTGCAAACTTAAAGTTTCTATTTTTGGTTTATAGGATTTATGTTATTTTTTAGAGGTTTTTAGATGCTATTTTTGTCAATTTTATAGATTTAGTGTAATTTTTATTATAAAATGACTTAGGGTTTTAAGGAATTAATCTTGTTTCCATATTTTGTATGAGTTTTTGTTAAGGTGTGTATGCTCTTCTCTTGCACTTTGGTGATCTAGAGAATAAAAATCACTCTTAAACCTTCTTTTGCTATCATTACAGTAAGTAGGAAACTTTGTTAATCATCTTTTAATTTAAATGCTTTATCACTTGCTAAATAACCAAGGCTAGAATTTTTGTATGCTCTTCCCTTGCACCTAGTGTGATCTTGGGAATCAAAAGTAATTTTATTCTTTTCATTATAAATCACTTGGATGAATTGGGAATAAACCTTGTTTTTGTAAAATTTGATAGTAGTTAGTTGATTTACAAGCATTTTTCATGGTTATTTTCTTATGATATTGTGAATTTATTTTGAAACTACTAGCCATTTTGTGAAGGACCTAACGCTAGTAAAAGAAAGGAGGACCTAAACAATTTTTATAACTACATGTGTGATTGTAGGTTTCCAAAAGGAGTACGACAAAAACCACACTAAGCCGAAAAGATAAAAAATACACCACAATCATCACATTGTATTTGCAGGTTTCAGTTAAGAGCTACGGCCCATCCGCTCAACTAGGACATAACCCCTTTGGCATAAGCCTTAAGCTACAAAAATGGGGGTGGTCCTAGGAACACTAAAGTAGTTCACGCAAGAGGGAACCTTGTAAATGAAACAGGAAAGTGCTCCACACTGCCGACTTGTCTAGTATGCCTTGGTGAGATAGATTAGCATCAAAGATATCTATATCGCGACCCCAATGAAAGTATAATTGAATGCACTTCGGTACTCATTATACTGAAGGGGATAAATTAAAGCTAATATACTCCCAAATTAGTCATAGCGAAGTTTTGGGTAAATCGAGCTCGTTCTAGATATTTTGTGACACTTAGAGAGAGAACCACTTAGGAAGATTGCCAGTCTGGAGCCATTTTTTTTGTCTTAAATAGTATACTTAAGAGCTCTCACAATGTGACAACTTTGTTGGAGTTAAACTCTTGTTTTTCGAACAAGGGAAAGAATCTCTTAAATTTGAAACTACGTGACATTTCATCACGAAATCTACTTCGTGTCATTTTTGTTCTAGTTTTTGACTTGTCCTAAGACAAGGCAAAAGTCTTCCAAAATAACACCAAGTTTATTTCAACACCACTTGGTCTACACCCTTGTTTTCTTGGTTCCCATTTTTGGAAAAAAGGAAACAACATATATGGATACCGTTAGATATCATGTGTCCACCACTTTTGTATTCTACTTGCGTGACTAGGTTGCAATGCCGGAGCGTAAGTGTTGAAAGTGTGTATAGTACATACTCGCAATCTAGTAGGCCCCATTGTCTCAAAAACCCGTATTTGAGACTTATTATCATCATAGTTAGATTATTTCATCCTTGTCTTATTTTTGAGTTGTTACATTGCCCACATTATAGTCATACAATTGGGATATTTATGTCTTGTTTCCATTTTGAAATTAGGCCTAAATCTCTATATTGTAGAGTTACGTTGTCCATAAGTATAGCAATTTCTTGTTATACTTAGACGTAGTTTTTACATCCTAAATTTTTCTTGAGTTTTTTGAGTGTTAAGGATACATTGTTAGCATCGCGATAACATCATTTTGATACTAGAAATATTTCCTTCTCGAAAGCTTGGTTCACGTGTCCAAATAGTTTCGTTACACTACTCACATTGTTATCGTCCATTTTACCAAACTTGGACTTTGTTAGTGTTTAGAAACTGGTTTTTAGTATATCTTGTTAGAAGATCATGTCAACAATCTCTCATCATTTAGGCCTTTTTTTGTTGCAGACTCGACCTAACTGGTGAAGTTGTGTTGTCACTATCTGGTTACAAACCTATCTAAATAGAATCTTAGAGAATAAACTATTTTGTGTAAACCAAATTTTGAGCATTGTAATTCACTGTATTATTCTAAGGAAAATGTGTGTCATATATTACCTTGTTAGGGTAGCTTATTCATTATTCTTCAGTTTGTACATTCATTTTGACCTATCACTTTTGTGGCTATTTTCTAGTCACCTTGTTTTAACAACTTAGGGTTGCTACACTACACAAATTTGACTAGGGTCCCTTGTTAATAAACCTTAGTGGAAATATTTCAGGTTGTACCTTCTATTCTAAGTAATGCCTACTACAAGAATGGGGTCACGAAAGTTAGAAGCCAATATATTTGGAGGTGACAACCCTATTTTGGAGGATAATATCATGGTTGACCATAGTGGTGGAGAGGAAGAGTCTCCTCGCGTGGATGCAAAGCTTCATTCTGCCCATTTTGACGACTACTTTTTTCATAACAAACATGAAATTCTTATGTGGGTTATGGAACTAGGATCCAAATTACCTTCCACAGTAGACCCTTCTCTTATCGTCAGCATGGTTCGAGGATAAGAAGAATTAGACCTCCCTCGTCGCACTCTTAACGAAATTTTAAATCCAAGTCATGCCTTTACTTCTATATGACAAAATAATGAGGATATATTGTTTGAAAATGATGGATACTATCGTTTTCCCTCCTATTAAAATTCATTGCGAAGACCGTGAAGAAAATGTTCATCATGCACAACCTCCTCCTAACAAAGATCATCATGAAATACCTATTAAAGAGGTTATGTTAGAACAACAGGTCTAAGCCCTCACTCATCAATTGGAAAGTTTTGCTTCGCATATACATAAGGAATAACCAAAAGTTTTGAAACAAATTATACCAAATGCAAAACCTAAAGCTTCGTTTTACAAATTCGTAATAAACACTCCTTCACATGAGGCACAAAGAGATCCTTATGAAGAGATTCTCCCAAAAAATTGGCATGGGCATACACCTACACTTAACCTTTTGATTATAGACCTATGCCACCACCCATGCAAGATCCACTTTTTAATCAAGAGTGATCAAAAATGAATAACACACTTCAATCGTTACAAAAGGGCCAAACTATTTGACGAGTTATGTCCTTACCCATTTGACAAAGCCATGTTGTAGGTACCTTTCTCAAGACATTTTGATTTTCCAAAATTTGATAAATATAAGGGAAAGGATGACCCTTGTGATCATATAAAGGACTTCTATATGGCATGTCAAGAGGTGACATTCACCGACAATTATCTTATGTGCTTGTTTCTATGAATTTTAGGAGCAACGACACTATAATGGTTTGTGCATATCCCTAAGGGATCCATATCAACATGCAAAAAACTAGTAGAGAGTTTTGTACGACACTTATTTTTCAATATAGAAAATGGCATTACCATGTTAGATCTCTGCAATACCAACCAACGAAACAACAAAAAACTTCGTTGCATTTTTACAAAGATGGAGAGTGTTAGCTAGTTGCTTTCCTTTTTCCCTACCTAAAAGTAGTAGATAGGGCATATTTTTCCCAACCTTCCATACAGAAATTACTTCCACTTTCAAATGATTATGGGTAACTGTTCGAAGGGTAATAGAAAAAGGATTCAAATGAACGGCATTGTTAGCTAGGGGGACTCTAAAACCTGTCTACCACAAACACAATGATTATAAATCTAAGATCAACAAAGTTTGTTCCTAATAAGAAAAAAAAAATTGTTAATGTGGATAGTGATGATAAAAGGAGTAAAATCCATTCAAAACTAGCACATTTGAAGCTCGTAAGATCTTGCAATTAAGTATAAGCTTGTAACTTCACGTCTATATCTGACTCAATGTCATCACTACTAAAATAGCTAGAGGTGGTTAATATGGTAGTAGATATCTTAAAAATATGTTAGGGATGACGTGCCTAAACCCATATGCGTTTAAGAGATAAGGAATATCTCCAATTCTTGTATGAAAGGTCACAAACAAATAAGTGTTTGAAGTTCAAGCCAAACATCCATGACTAATCGAAAGGGCAAAGGTGGAGATGGATTCACCCTCTCCAATAAACCACACATCAAATAAGTTCTTAATATTAAGTGGGACAATTAATGCTAAGATTGGTCTAATAGGAGAATCATTTTGATTGCCATCATCGTGGTGTAGAAACACTATTGAAAATGTCAACATAATAACCTTGTGATATCCCCTAGACGATTCTAGTCTAGGTCATTGGCCAACAAAGATGGATTATCATGCAGTTCCAATACTTAAACAATAAGGGAACCGCGGTGTCAAAAACCTTTCACCTCAAAGGATGTCTCTATCCAACAAGAACTCATTGATTCTTCATGTCGAGAGCCATTCGGGTTACCCACTTCATCTCATTAACCATGCGATGGTTTGGGACACTTTTCGGATCCAAAATTATTATTTGGGTTCTCCCACTCTCCTTCTAACTCTGTGATCCAAACATTATTCTAATTCTTCAGATTCCCTTACCTAGATCTGTTGAACATTCTAATTTGGTTCTTGAGCCACAGTCCTCCCCTGGCTTTACAGGGACCTCCCTATTCATGCCTCAATGACCACTTCTTCCATCGAAAATATTATGATTCAAATTCCTTCTAATCATCATCCAAGTTGACTCACATGTTGCATTCATCTAATGAACCTCTTGTGGTAGAATAAAATAACCACAGTGAATTGATTCATTTCAGAATGAAGAAGTAATTATAGAATTTATGAGGGTAACCTGAGAGATTCATCTAGAAGTTTTGAGAAAAAAAACTCTTGGAATTCAATATTACTGGTGTATTGGGAAGAATGAAATGATTCCGATTTTCATAATATAAGGAAAGCTCCTATCTTTTCTTCAATTCTTCTTTATATATTAGAATTCCTCCATCACAATCTTACCTTCGGTCCACCACTGGTAGCCCATGTCTCTTCTATCGTGGGCCACCTCTCAGTAGCCCACACTCTACATGTAGGTCCCTCTTGGAGCCGATATCTTTGTCTATCCTTGGGGGAAACATCTGAGAAGTCCCTCATTCCGATTCTTGGGCCAATCTGGTATTCAGCCCCATATCTTCGATCTTGGAGCTGCCACTAGGAAATACATTCTCCTAAGTCTTTAGGGCCACATCCTTAATAGTCCTTATCTTCAAGTCGCGAGGACACATTCCGGGTAGCCTCCTCTTCAATTCTTGGGACGTGCCTTCGTGTCCATATATTTTTTCTCTCAAGTGCTGATGGCAACCCAACAACAATTTCTCCACTAATACTACAATCCAATTTTATCAACTTCTCGATATTATACAAGTCAAGTAGTAGCTCATAGGAAACCAAAACAGGCGTTATCAAGTCAGAAAATAATACCAAGAGCCTTAAAACTCACAATAATTAAAAAAATCTTAAACGTTTAGAATTCAAAGCGGCTTCCCCCCAAAAATGACCACATCATGCACATAAAAAGTATGGCATAAAGTACAGAAACCTATGATAGGACTCAATATCCCATATATGAAATCCATGTTTCATATTAAACGTATGTCCTCTATTGAGTATGAGCTCACCACGATCATGAGTCAGGGATAATATGATTTGAAATAAACTGCTAGTATTCCTTACAAGGAAATTTCTAACAGTTTTGTTGGTCTTATCATGACACGTGACATTGTCAGACCACCTTTCAAAAATTACAAAAATACAAAAAAAAAATGAGAAAACATTTCAAACAAAAAAGCAAAGGAAATGAACACACATTGCAATTAGGTTTTGCATACACACAGATGTTCTTTCTTCCCTTCCTTGTTATCCTTCTACAAGTCTTCCACTATTTTCATCCCTTCATGAGATTTGGTTTAGCTATCACCCGAATTTTGTGGAAGTTATCCTATAGTATCCACCCACTGTATTAGTGTCAAAGAACTTTCCAACCAAAACCTGTGCGTGAAGTAACCGTGAAAAAATGACTGACCCTCTTAGAGTCTATCACAAATCACATCTAAACAACAGTTGCGAGAAATTTTTGATATATTTTTTCAACATGGCCAATGTCAGCATTGCAATCACTTCCACCTCCTTCCATCAAGCCATCCGTGGTCTCTAAGCCCTTGCAAAACAAGAGAGAGAAAAAGTTTTTCAGAAAGCAAACAGATATCAATCAAATCACAAACAGCAAAGCTGAA
Source organism: Taxus chinensis (assembly GCA_019776745.2). Lineage (NCBI taxonomy): Eukaryota > Viridiplantae > Streptophyta > Pinopsida > Cupressales > Taxaceae > Taxus > Taxus chinensis. The sequence goes on from CM034151.1 coordinate 168,200,473, forward strand.
AGAAAACGATAAAGCCAAAAAGCAAATTGAATATAACTCGCTATGGGATATTTCCCCTAATATTCAATGAGGCCCTGGATGCCTGACTGGTAGTAGAGAAAATGTTGCGATTAATTAACATAAAGCATATTCCATAGGGCTATGGATGAACTGGTGATAGCCAGAGTAATGTACGATTCTCCTTCTGCAATCCCCATAAAAATCCAAATTGAAAAAAAATATTCCTTACACATTCGCTGGGTCGAGGGTTGTTCTTCACTTGTTTTATGTCAAATCTTCCCTCCAAGAGGTAGTAAATTTCACATGATGCACACACTAGATATCATGAGAAGAATAGGATTAGTATGTTACCAATGTAAATATTTTGATGACCTGGTTTGTTCACTCGTACTCGGTATGTATCATGTTAATGTTCATCCTTTGTCTAACCAACTTCTTCATCGTGAGGCTTCTAAGCTACATTCACACATTCACGTTTTTCTGCTATGAAGTTAGAACCATCTATGTGCTAAATATTTCCTTTTTTCCATGTTTTCGGGCCACCATATTGTACCTTTCTCAAAAACGACTTTCCTTTTTCTCTCATGTGTTCAGGTTCGTTACACTAGGGGCCATCCTTGCTCTTTCTAAAATGTCATGAGTTATGTATCATCATGATTGCACCTTATCATAGGTTCCTCGATCCAAATTTTTTGTGTGAATATTTGTTCCCTTGACTATTTCCCATCTACGCCGGGGCCTTAATTTTGCATCTTCCTTCTTACACATACGGGTGGCTTTGCTTCCTTATCATCCCAGCTATCGCTAGGGGCATCATGTTTCTTCCTTTATGGTACATAGCTTTCACAAACTTCTCAAAAAATAAAAAACATTTAAAATGTTCAAAATAAAAAAAACATTGCAGATGTTGATACAAATAAAAACATTTTAAAAATATGTTTCAGAAAATACAAACCATAAGTAAAAACAATCCAAACACACAACCAAAACATTTTTAAATCATTCCAAATAAAAAAAACAATATAAAAAAAAACAAAAAATGGTAAAAACGTGCAACCGTGAAGTTGTAGCAATTGCTGATCCTTAAAACACATTGAAATTTGTCCTACAAAGGTTATTTCGACGGTTCTTGCTTGTTTGGCCTCAAAACAACCTGTGGATCGTCATGATTCACTCATTCGCAAAATATCAACTACATACTATGTGCGATAATCCCATGTATGTAATAGGAGTTTTCGAGAATGTTCCAAGTGCATGAAGGTTTTTTCCCTTAGGACTCCTTGTCTCTCCTCTATGTTTAACTGAATGTTGATTGCATTGGGCCCTCATTTTTAACTTTTTGTTTACAACATGAACATTTAGGCAAACAAAAAATGGTGTGTAACAGTTCTTTTTTTTTTGACTATGTGTGATACATGGTCTATGTTAGTTAGTTGGTATAGTTCTTGTATGCATTGCAGAAAGTATGTGTGCAGGAGCTAATATCTTTACTTTCCATTTGCATTGCATAAGGTAGGTTGCATGGAGTTACATTTTTTAAGCAGTAAAAAATTGTTAGTAATTATCTTTTAATGGTATCTTACATTGTTCTTATTTTACTAAAGGCTGAAGGGATGTAGACTAGGGCAAAATGCATCACATCAATTTGCTTATGAAACACGGTGACAAGGTCAGACTTGTCCTATATTTCTCCATTAATCATATTCTTGACTACTATTATAATTATTACCATTTACTTATTTTTTCTCCTAAAAACCACGGGGCAATAAACAACACGTTTATTTCCCATCCTATCCTTCTCATCCAAATTTGTGCACCCGTCTAACTCATTTTCTTCTATCATTTCAAATCAATATTTTCCGATTGTCAATTGGACTTCTTCTATCACCCACTCAAGTGGGAATCTTATCCTGCTAATTTTCTTCAAAAATGTACCTATTTAGCTGTTCTACTATGTTTCGAACGTGAAGCCTAACTTACCTCAAACAAGGGCAAATGTAGGACACCTAAATTCTGCGTTGCAATCTTATTACCAAAATTCAAGTAAATTGCTCTTCATTGTTGCCCATTCCGTTATAATTAGTGCTCTTTTTTAATTAACTAACATTTCTTACCACTTAGCAATTAACAACACTTTGTGATAGTAACCCCTTTTGCTTCAGGATGCCACTTCACGGTGGGAATGTAAGTCAAAAATCCTCTTCAAAATAGAAAATTAGCGTTATTAAGTAATTAATCCTATTTTCCCTGTTTTGGTTAATAATACATACGTATAGACTCTTAAACCCTTTCCAACCACTCAACCTCACCCATTCACCTCCAACATTCAAAAAGCTTCAAAGTCTTTCCTAGCCTCCGAATTGAACCTAAGCGGGTGAGTAAGGTTCACACCTCTTAATCGTTGATAATTCACTGAGTGTGATTAGCAATGATAATCATGATTAGAAATCTAATCTAATTTTGGAGCTTTTAGTCCCACATGCAGCAAAATATACAAGTTCTCCCAAAAGGAAAAACTAGAAAAAGGGTGCACCTCATTCCTTTTATACTTTACACCATGCTTTGATTTGCTCTCAATAATTAAATAGGATATATAGCAAGTTCAATCCTGGCTTAAAGCCTACAATGGGGTTTTAGTGAAGGATATCAAAATGACCGAGTAGTTTCATTGGGGAGGCCATTCACGTGTTGAAGTCAGAAAACCATAACACATTTGATTGCCATCTTAGGTCATTTAGGCCTATGTTAGGTAATTCAAGCATCTTTAGTAGGCATGTTTAGTTAGAGTTTGTATTGTTTCATACAGTGAAGCATTTTTTAAGCTTCTGATTTAATGTTACATTCCTAGGCTAGAACCTGGCTAGATGAATGGTAATGGTGTTAGTTTTCCTAGTTTAGTATGACAATTTTCTTTTTGTAAATTTCCGGGTGTCATCAGATTCTAATGGATTGATCGAGCTAGTTAGGGATTGTGGTGGATATATATTTTGTTAAAACAAAATCAAAGGCTGAAATAAGGTGTAAAATACGCAAAATTTTAACATTTTTGTACTCCACAATGATCCCAAAGGAATTTCCAGAGAAGCAGTACAAATTTTTAAACTGTTATAATATAAAGTGCCAAAAAAACTTTCCCATGGGCTAGTTGTCTTAAAATTTCACTACGAATTTAGGGGGAACGTATGAAAATACTTTAAAATTTATTCATTTGGATCGTCAAAAAGTGATATTCCTTACGAAATTAGAGCAAAGGAAGGGAGGGGTTTTTTTTTTGCCCAATGTCGATTTCAAGCTAAAAGCAACAAGAAGCGGTTTTATTGAGCCCAAGATCAAACCCACACAGAGGTTTTTTTTTTTTAAAAAATTGAACTACTCATTTTATTTCAAAGTACACGTTCAACCAAAGAGGTGTTGACATCCTAAAGATTATTCCTAAGCCTATCCATTCTTGCACACCATGCAGAGGAAACACTCTTCATCCAGATATCCGATTTCAGATAAGATCTAGAGATACCATACTGATTAAGGGGGGATGACAAATCTTTTTTCATTCACCTTAGAATAGGTTTATTTTAGAATGTTCTGTGTGCTAATAATTAAAGTTTATTCATATAAACATATGAATCTCATATTTTTTTCTCTCTATTCATTTGAGAACCGTGAGATTAAGGATGGGAATGCTAGGAATACAACTGTAGGTTAGTTCATCATTTAACAAGGTGAATGTCTAAAGTAATTAAATTTTATTACTTCACTTAGTTAGTTATAGTTTGCATTACTGTTGTCACATCAATTAGTTAGTGGGGGAGATTCTATTGTTAGATAGTATTCTAATGTTCTCAAATGTGATTAGTTAGCGGTTAATATGTTTTTCTACATATTTGCATTAGTAGATTTGATTCCACTTCTAGTGGCTTTTTTTTGGTCATGTCTTTAAAATGGCATATTCTTCATTTGATTTATAGTGAAGGGTTCTAGAAGTGCATTCTTAATAGCACAAAATGTAGAGGAGAAATTATACCCATGCCCTTCAAGAGTCCCCAAACGCTAGTATATATTGAGTGTCATGATGAAGGCGTGAATATTAATGCCCTTGTAGCTGATGTGGAGGGAGGGAGTGATGTGGATTTGAAACCTGTGTCAAAAAATGTACTTATAGGTGAATATGAAACTTTTAGAAATGTGATGTAATTTCAACTTTGTTGAAAGGTCAAAACCGTTTGTACGGTCCATGGCCCAAATTGTACATTATGCACATGTGAATTTTTCTAGATTTGTATTTCTTAAATTTTTTTAGCGACCGTGCCCTATTTTTACTTGTATATATCCTATAATTAACTTATGTGTGTATAGGTGTATAATATTACCTATATGAATGCCCTTTATTTGAGGTCACATGTGAAAACCAATGTTGATGGGACAGGGCTTAAAAGAATAAGTAATGCCTGCACTAGATGTCTAAGATTATAGAAAAGTGTATTGTTTTTAAATTGTAAAGAGAGGCAAGACTCCTGAACCATTGCAAAGCTTTCCCTTTGAATGAAGATGCCAACAGTTTGACAGCAACTTGCATCTCATTGATCTCATGGATTGCACAAATGTTAGCAATATCCTTGACATGATCACCAGGAGTGGTCTGATTTCTCTCCAGTAAAGTATGGAATGTTCTTCAATGCTGCAACTGGGATTGGATTTTGTGCATTGAGAGCAAGTGGGCTGCTGCCAGTGAAATTGACATAGGGGGGTTGTTTTGTGCCATTCTGATTGGCCTTAGAACCCTTGTTTGATTGAATGAAAGGCCTACCAGGTGGAGGAGTTGAGAGAGTTCTGTTTGGTGGAGATGGAGACCTTTGAATTCTCCTCCCTCTTTGCCTTCTTCTTGGAGATAACTGTAGATACTCAAAAACAACACCTCTTCTCTCTCCAACTCTTGACCTTGTGGTGATTCTTCTCATGAGTTTTCAGGTCTGCACTGCTAAAACCAGCTGATTCTTCTTCCTTGGAGTCGCCAGATGTGTAATTTAGGGCTCTTTTTAAGCAAGAAACTTGCAAAAAATGCACATCAATTTTGTTGCAATGAAGATGAAGACCTCTAAGGTCCCCACCGGGCATGCCAAAACTGTTGTTGCAAATCAGCAGCACCCCTGGATGTTGATCAGATTTCTAGTTTGATCATCCTAGACATCCAGTGTGATTGCACAACATTGAATCTTTCTCCCCAAGTGTGGGACTTGTAAAAGGGAAAGGAATCTCTAGTTTAGAGGCTGGTTCCTCAACTCCTCTGATCAGATATATCACTTGCAGTAGTTGCAGAGGTTTCAAAATTCCTAATTTCCTACTCTAAATTCAAAGGGAGACAGAGATAGAGAATGTAAAAAAAAAAAAACTAAAACTAATGCTAATAGGTGATGCACCAAAGGAGTGGTGAGCATTTTTACTTCTGCAGATTGACACAGTTCATCAAAAAAATGCAACAAAACCTCATGCACAAACTGATAAATGTAATGAAGAATCAGAAATTAGTCAAACAAACACTAGCAGAGGATGGAAACTAATCACACAGAGCCTGTATTGTTATTTTAACATCAAAAATCACTTGCATTACAACACCTGAGAGGAAAAAATAAAGTTGTAGTTCTTAAAAAGGTCTGATATTCCACCAAAATCACTTCAAGGTGAGAAAGGGGACCTGCCATACACAAAAAATGTTCAACCCTTTGAAAATGAGCCAAATCTGGCTTTTACAGTGCAAGGACGAGCCCAGGAGAGAGAAACATGGGAAAACATGGGAGAGGTTCAACCATTGACCAAAAATTCATCAAAACAGCATGGGCATCCTTACAGACCCATTCCCTGACATTTTTTAACCATGCTGGGAGAGAATGCGAGCCATTCTTCATTAAAAATGGTGGTTGAAACGTCATTTCTGTTCATGACCACGTGCTAGAGACATTTTTTAAATTTCCTCTCTCTAAAATCCATTAAAATGAAAAATTGACCCTAGAATCCTATAGAGAATTTTACCATCTTTCCATTGATATAAAGAACGTGAAAAACCGAGCTCTGGATCGAAAGTTATGGCCATTTGAAATTTTACAGCAAAACAGGGCTAAATCGGGTTGGCGGGCAAAATTTTTGAATTTTTACCCTTTTTTGCATTTGGGAAAATTTTCCAAAATTTCTCCACACTCCGCCAGTTTAGGTGCCACATGGCATGCTTTTATTAGTCGCGGGCCCATCCTGCTCCATTTTCCTTCATTTTCGCCTTTGGAAAATTTTCCAAAAATTCCCCCGCCGGGCCGATGAGTTGAGGACATGTGGTACGCGCTGATTGGGCGAGGGCTCTGTCTCTCCTTAATTCCCCGTGGGTCACTTTGATATTTTTTTGACCCCATTGGGGTTTTTTGTCAGAACTCCATTGGTTTTCCTTAATTTTTTGGCCCCCTGGACCCGAGATTCTGGATTTTGGGGGGCAAGGGCTTTTCTCTTCGAAATTTCCTTTGTTTCTTCTTTGGAAAATTTTCCAAATTCACCCCGCCCTCCACCTTTCTGAGTGCCAAGTGGCGGAATTTCATTCTTTGTGGGCCACCCCAAACATTTTCCACTTTTGCACCAATGCATTGGGGAAAAATTCCATTTTCCTCCTACGCCCCGCCGGTTCGAGATCCGGTGACACGTGGCCTGATATGATTGGTCGGCGTGGAAACGGGCCAAAACTTCCTTCTTTGAATTTGCACAAAAAACTTAGCCAAAATTCCAAATTTTCCTTTGCCCTCCACCTTTCTGGCTCTAGAGGACATGTGGCATCATATCATTGGGCACAGGATTTCCTCTCTTAAACTTTCCATGCGTAACACTTAGCCAATTTTTTTAAATTTCCCCCTTGGACACGTGGCAGCATTCTGATTCGTCGGTGGGCCTGCGGGGAAAATTTTCCCTTGAAAACTTTTCCAAAACACTTGGTAAAAAAAAAAAGTTCTCCTCCAACCCCCGCCACTTCCTTGGACATGTGGTGGCATCTCATTGGCTACAGGCTTTTCAGGGGAAAATTTCCCACAAAAACTCCGCCGAGCCATAACTTCAAAAATACTGGAGTTAGGAGGAAAACTTTACCTTTCTGGAAAGCTGAGAAAGAGCTCTATCAAATGGTGCCATTTCCAAAAGGTTTTCACTAGGTCCAAGCCCTCACTCACCAATTGGTAAGTTTGGCTTCACATATACAAAATAAACAACCAAACGTTGTGAAACAAACTATACCCAAGGAAAAATCTAAAGCTTCATTTTATGAATTCCCAATAAACTCTCCTCGACTTGAGGCACAAAGAGATTCTTATTAAGATATTCTAGTAACAAATAAAGGTGGGAATACACCTAGATTTAATAATTCATATAGGTCTACGCCACCCACACAAGATCCAATTTTTAATCAAGAGTGGTCAACTATGAAGAAAGCCCTTCAAGCATTATAAGAGGGCCAAATAGGTAACAATAACAAGAAATATCAGTTCAATGAGTTATGTCCTTACCTATTTGACACAAGCCATGCTACAAATACCTTTCCCAAGACATTTTGATTTTCCAAAATTTGACAATTATAAGGGAAAAGGTGACCCTCGTGACCATATTAAATATTTTTATATGGCATGTTAAGAGGTGCATTCAACGACAATTATCTTATGCACTTGTTTCCATGAAGTTTAGGAGCAATGACGCTAGAGTGGTTTGTGCATATCCTTAAGGGATCCATATTATGATGTCTAGAACTAGCAAAGATTTTCATATGACACTTATCTTTCACTATAGAAAATGACGTTACCATGTTAGATCTATGGAATGTTGTGCTTTTACAATGATGGATAGGGTTAGCTAGTTGCTTCCCTTGCTCCCTACCCGAAAAGTAGCTGATAGGCATATTTGTTCCCAACCTCTATCCAAAAATTATGTTCCACTTGAAAATGCATTGTGGTAACACGTTTGAAGAGGTAATAGAAAAAAGGAGTCAAATTGAAAAGGCATTGTTAAATAGAGGGACCCTAAAGCCCTTTTCAAGAGATCATAACGATTCCAAGACAAATAATAAGCCAAATTTTTTTCCTAATAAGAACAAAAACATTGTTAATGATGGAATAATTGACGATAAAAGAGTATAAGCCATTTAAAACTACACACCTTTGAATTTCACATACAAAGCTCCGCCTACGGAGTATAAACATCATTCTTTCACTCCTATTTCGAAATCAATGTCATTAATACTAAAACAACTAGAGGTGGTTAATATGGTTATATATCCTAAAACTACACCTTATGAGGATAACACACCTAAACCATCATGGTTTAGAGATAATGAATATTGCCAATTCCATCGTGTTAAAGGTCACAAAACAAACAAGTGTTTGAAGTTCTAGCACTACATCCAAGACTTAATCAAAAGTGGTGATGTGGAGATGGTTCATCCACTCCTAAAAAATCCCCCAATATGAAGACTCTTCCTAAACATAATCAGGACAATAATGCTAATTATGTGTCTAATGAGGAGAATCATTTTGATGCCCTCATTGGTTGTGTAGATACACATGTTGAAAATGTCAACACAATAACCCCTATGATATCCCCTAGACTATATATGTCTAGGCATGTGCCAAAAAAGACTGATTATCACATAGTTTTGCATACTTATGACAATAAGGAACCTTGGTTTCAACATTCCCATCAAAGGATTCCTATCACAAGTAGACCTCATTTGATTCTTCATGCTAGAGATCCCATTCAGGTACCATATTCCCCACCTTCATCTCATATTCAATGGTATGGTTTGGATACTTATGATCCAAATTATTATTTGAGTTCCTCCCACTCTTCTTTTGAATCCGATCCAAACTATTATTATGATTCTTCAGATTCACCTAGATCTTCTAAAAATTATAATTTGGTTCTTGAGACACAGTCCTCCCCTACTTTGTAAGACATCCCTTATTCACTACCTCAATAAACTCTTCCTCTGTTGAAGATATTAGAGAATCCAAATTCATCTCTTGATTCATCATCTTCTCAATCTTCCACACCGAGTGGACCCATTTCTTCTAATACACCTCCTATGGTTAAAGAACAAATACCCCTACTAATCGATTCATCTTAAGATGAAGAGATGATCAAGAAATGCCTGGGGTCACATGATGGCATTCCCCTAGAGGATTAAAATCAAGGATTTAATCTTGAATTCAATATGCTTGTGTATTGGGAAGAAGGAATTGATTCCTTTTGTCAAAATACTAAGGAAGATCCTAAGACAATTGAGGAAGATCCTATCCTCTTTTCTTCACATCATTCTTCATCTTTATCTAGGATTCCTTCATCATAATCTTACCTTGGGTCACCACCTAGTAGCCCATCATCTTCTTCTATATGTGGGCCACCTCCAAGTAGCCTCACATCCTCTATATGTGGTTCACCTCATGGTATCCCATCTTCGTCTATACTGGGCAAACATCTTAGAAGTCCCTCATCTTTGATTTTTGGGCCACATCCTAGTAGCCCATCATATTCTTTCTATGGGATGCCACCAGGAAGTCCTTCATATTCAATCTTAGGGCCACATCCTTGTAGTCCTTTATATTCAGTCTATGGGACACCTCCTGGTAGCCCATCCTCTTCAATTCTTGTACTATACCCTTTGCATCCATCACATTTTCCTTCTATCAATGATAGTAGAAAACCCACTTTCATTCCTCACATCAATTATATTCATCCACTTTCTTCTCCCACTTCTCGGAATCAGACAAGTCACACAATAGATTATAGAAAACCAAAATGGTTCCTTCATCAGGTTCATATCAAAAATTTCAAGAGCTCAAAATCTCACAACAATTTAAAAAAATTTAAATTTTAGAATCAAACACGCTTCAAAAATGCACATGAATGCAGCCATAAAGTATGGCATAAAGTATAGAAACATCTAGATAGGTACCTCAATATCCCACATACAAAAATCCATTTCATGATAAAACACAGTCATCTATTGAGTATGAGCTCACCACAATCATTGAGATCAGGGATAATAAGACTCTTGATAAGAAAACATGCCTAGTCTTCCTTATCAAGGAAATTACTAACATTTTTGTTGGATCTTATCATGTTAAGTGACCTTGTCGGTCCCTCCTTTCAAAAATTACAAAAAAAACAAAAAAAAATGAATGAGAAAACATTTCAAAAAAATCAAAGGTAAACGAACACACATTGCAATTAGGTATTGCATACACATGGATTTCTTCTTCCCTTCCTTGTTATTCTTCTGCAAGTCTTCCTACCATTTTCATCCCTTCGGTGATATTTTAGTTAGCCTAATTCACATGCATATTGCGACATTTATTTCTATGGTATCTATTTGACCTTGGTATTTTATCACCTTGGTAAATTAAAGAATGACTAACCTCGTAGAGATCCTATCACAATCAACATTTAAAAAACTTATTGAATTTTTTTTGGACATATTTGTTGACACTAGCCAATGTTGTCATTATAATCACTTCCACCTCCTTCCATCAAGCAATCAGTGGTTCTTAACCCCTTCTCAAAACAAGAGGGATGAAATAATTTTTCAAAAAGAAAAAAGAATCAATCAAATCAAAAAGCACAAAGCTGAAAGAAAAGCTAAAAGCAAAATAAAATTGATATATAACTCTCTTTTGGGGTATTTCCAATAATCTCTACTGGGGCTATGGAATGCTTGAATGATAGTAGAGAAATGTGTGATTATAATCAAATGCATCTTTTTCGGGGCTATGGATGCTTGACTTAAAGTGGAGAAATGTACGGCTCACCTTCCGCAATCCATTCACAAAAAAAATCAAACTTAAAAAAAATAAATCATTTCTATACATTAGCTAGGGTATTTTCACTTGTTTTCTATCAAATATTCCCTCCAAGAGGTAATAAATTTCCATGTGCACATATTGGATCTCTATGAGAAAATAGGATTAGTATGTTACCAAGTGTCTTTTTTGGACCTTTTTCAAACTCTTACTCTAGTTTGTATCTTGTCTCACGATTTGTGCCTTTGGCTAATAGCTTCTTCATCGTGAGGGTTCTAAGCTACATTCATTCACACATTTTCTATTGTTTTTTATTCATTTCAAAACATCCATGTGTATACTATTACCTTTTTTCCATGTTTGCGGGCACCTTTGTCCCATTTCTCAAAACAATCTTCCACTTCTTTGTATCATGTTCTTCTTGGCCAGCTTATGCAAGGGGCATCCTTGCTCCTTCCTAGCACGTCATTGGGTTACGTTCATCATCATAATTGAACCTATCTATATGGTCCCTGATCCAACTTTTTACACGTGAAGAGTTTTCCTTTGTATATTCCCAGCTAACGCTGGGGGCATTTTCACATCTTCACTTTCTTATGCATGTGCATGGCATTTTTCCCTTGTACATCCCATCTGTCTGCTGGGGGCATCCACATTTCTTGGTTTCCTATACATACCTTTAGAAAACTTATAGAAAATCAAAAAAAAAAATATTCCAATATGTTTCAAAAATAAATTAAAAATGATGGTAAAATTATTAAAAATCCAAAAAAAAATTACAAAAAATTCAAAACTCTACAAAAATTGGTAAACAACTTGCATATAGTTGAATCCTGTATCACTTGCATTATCCTTAAACATTGAAATTTGCCTAAAAAACATATTTCTAGGTTTTTTTTTCTAGTTTCAAATGACTTATAGATCATCATGATCTACATCCATTAAAAAAAGCTAGGCTGCATGCTATGTTTGTCCTCTTGTGCAACAATGAGTTGTTAGGGACTATGTCATAGTGCACGAAAGATTTTCCATAGGACTACTTGTGTCCTCCATTTTTTTCCCTCGCATGCGTTATTACTTGGGGCATCATTTTTAACCCTTGTCATTAAAACATGAACATTCAGGAACTGCATTTTGATAACAAAAACATTGGTACAACTATCTTGAATGTTGTTTGTTTGAGTATATGTGATTGTGCTTGTTTCTCTGTTAGGTTAGCTGGTTTACTTTCTCGTATTGCATTGCATTTTGTATGTTTCATGGATTTAAAATCATTTTACTTTCTCGTATTTCATTGCATAATGTATGTTGCATGGAGTTATGTTTTTTTAATAGTAAACAATTGTTAGTAATTTACTTTTTACATGCAGATCTCCTTTACTCCAAACTGAGAATGTGGTAACCTCTCAAATAAGGTTACCAAAAGGGTATATGGTAACCGACGACAGTTTAGGGTTCCGGTGTAAACATCAGGTTGACCGACATCGGTTAAGGTGAGATATCTAGGTTACCTGAAATAGGGAGATCTTGGCTATCCTCTTCCATCTTCACTCATTTGTGTATGGTATAAATGGAACGTTGCATGTTAGATACATAGGAATGTGGTTCAGAAAGACAATAGGCATTTTATTTTAGGGTAGATTGAGTCGTAGTTATTAAGGTAAGTAGGGCGAAGTCTTTGGTAGTCATGGAAACATGCTATGAATAAGTCTATGGTTGGGTTTCTTTAGGTGAGGTGGTGGGGTGAGGTGGGGAAATTGAGTTTATTAAGGTAATTAAATAATGAATGAAGTGAGGTGAGTATCAATTTAATTATAAACATTAAATAATATTAATGTGGCGTAAAGGGTCTGCGTTAGGTGAATGTTTTGGTTAAGGGGCTATTCGCAAGGGAACCAAGGGGAGTGTGACCCAATTTTGTGTATACACCAATTAACAAACAATTTGTTAATTATGTAACCCTTTACGCATTCAGGATGCCTACTTTACGGAGAATCGTAAGTCAAATCCTCTTAAAACATAAAATTGGTAGTTATTAGATAATTAAGCCTATTGTTCCCTGTTTTGCCGTCAAATACCTAGATTGACTCAAACCCCTTTCCAACCACTCAAAATCACCCCATTCACCTCCACAACATTTCAAAAAGGTATCCTTACATCCTAGTTGACACCTAAGTGGTTGATTGAGGCTTCATCTCTAATCACTTGGTAATTCACTAATTGTGATAACACGGCCTATCATGATATTAATTCGAATCCCAATTTGGGGGCTTTTAGTCCACATGCCACCAAAATACAAGTTTCTCCCAAAACAAAAACTATAAAAAAGGGTGAACCTGCATTCCTTTATAACTTACACCATGCTTTGATTGCATTTCTCATATAATAAATATGATATATACCAAGTTCAATCCTTGCTAAAGACTTCAATGGGGTTACTAGATGGATATCCAAAATGAACAATAGTCATTTGGAGAGCCATTATCAACTTGTTTGGAGTAACAACCATAACCATCAATTTCCCTTCTTGGTCTTTTAGGCCATGTAGGTGATTCAAGCATATTAGTAGGCATGTTTAGTTAGATTTTGTATGGTTTTAATAATACCTGAAGCATTAATTTTTAAGCTTTTATTCTAATGTTACATTCCAGGTTTAGAACGTTGGCTAGAGATGGATGGAATGGTGTTAGCTTTCTTATTTAGTCATGCAATTTTCTTTGTAAAGTTTAGTGGGGTGTTCATCATTTGGCCCACACCTGGTGGGAGATAATAGGCCCATTGCATTCACTTTTTAAATCTTTTTTTTAAATAGTTTCAAAGTTTTTTCATTTCAAGTTTTACAAATTAGTTTCAAGTTCCTAGAGTACTTTTAAAGCTTTTAGATTAGTTTGCTTAAGTTTTTTAAAATTATTTCAAAGTTTTAGAGTAGTTAGTAGTTTTCAAAGTTTTAGATCATTTTTTTCAGCTAGGTAGTTATTTTAACTAGATTGATTAGTAGAAGTAGAAGTTTTGTTTTTATGTTCCTTGTAGGATCAAGAGGTGTAAATCCCATCAAAATTGTCAGAAAATACCAAAGATAACCTTTGAGCAGTCATATACGTTCAAAACTCAAATTTTGACCATTCCAGTGAAGGTTGTGTAAGGTGAATTAAAAAGGCAGACCATTGAAATAGGGGCAACCCGCTCTCTGGAAGCGCACACATTAGCGATGTTTTTTCAATTGTCAGCACTTTTACAAGGGGGAGCACACACACTATAGGGGAGGCACATGCATTGAAACAAGCGTGCACGTAATTCTCTAGAAGAAGCACACAAGTTGCTAATTTTTTTCAGTGTCAGTAAAATTTACAACAGGGAAGCGCAGGTGTTGACAGAGGCTGCATGCATTGAAATAGGCATGCACATGTTGAAAAGGGTGCCGCAGGTGTGTCTGTTGTTTGAAATTTTTCTGCAAACTTAAAGTTTCTATTTTGGTTTATAGGATTTTATGTTATTTTTTGAGTTTTTAGATTGCTATTTTGTCAATTTTATAGATTTAGTGAATTTTTTTATAAAATGACTTAGGGTTTTAAGGAATTATCTTGTTTCATATTTTGTAGAGTTTTTGGTAAGGTGGTATGGCTCTCTCATGCACTTTTGTGATCAGAGAATAAAAATCACTCTTAAACTTTCTTTTGCTATCATTTACAGAGTAGGAGGAAACTTGGTTAATCATCTTTAATTAAATGCTTTATCACTGCCCTAAATAACAAAGGCAAGAATTTTTGATGTCTCTCCCGTGGCACCTAGTTGATCTTGGGAATCAAAAGTATGTTATTCTTTTCATTATAAATCACTGGATTGAATTGGGACTAAAACCTTGTTTTTGTAAAATTGATAGTAGTTAGTTGATTGACAAGCATTTTTCATGTTATTTCTTATGATATTGTGAATTTATTTTGAAACTACTAGCCATTTTGTGAAATAGGACCTAACGCTAGTAAAAGAAAGGAGGACCTAAACAATTTTTATAACTACATGTGTGATTGTAGGGTTTCCAAAAGGAGAATACGACAAAAACCACAAACTAAGCCGAAAAGATAAAAAATACACCCACAATCATCAACATGTATTTGCAGGTTTGCAGTTAGAGCTACGGCCAATTCGTCAAATAGGACATACACCTTTGGCATAAGGCCTAAGCTACAAAAATGGGGGTGGTCCCTAGGAACACTAAAGTAGTTACGCAAGAGGGAAACCTTGTAAATGAAAACAGGAAAGTGCTCCCACTGCCGACTTGTCTAGTAAGCCTTGGTGAGATAGATTAGCATCAAAGATATCTATATCGCGACCCCAATGAAGTAATTGAATCACTTCGGTACTCATTATACTGAGAAAGGGATTAAATTAAAGCTAAATACTCCCCAAATTAGTCATAGCGAAGGTTGGGTAATCGAGCTAGTTCTGATATTTGTTGACACTTAGAGAGAGACCACTTAGGAAGATTGCCAGTCTGGAGCATTTTTTTTGTCGTAAATAGTATACTTAAGAGCTCTCACCATGTGACAACTTGGTTGGAGTTAAAACTTTTGTTTTTGAACAAGGAAAGGAATATCTAAATTGAAATACGTGACAGTATCACGAAATACTTGGTCATTTTTGTTCTGTTTTGACTTGTCCTAAGACAAGGCAAAAGTCTTCCAAAAAACACCAAGTTATTCAACACCACTTGGTCTACACCATTGTTTGTCTGGTTCCATTTTTGCCGAAAAAAGGAAAACAAACAATATGGGATACCGTTAGATATATGTGTCCACCACTTTGGTATTCTACTTGCGTGACTAGGTGCAATGCCGGAGCGTAAGTGTTGAAAGTGTGGTATAGTACATACTCGAAATCTAGAGGCCCCATTGTCTCAAAAACCCGTATTTGAGACTATGTAATCAAGTTAGATTATTTCATCCTTGTCTTATTTTTGAGTTGTTACTGCCCAACATTATGTCCTACAATTGGATAGTTAGGTCTTGTTTCCATTTGAAATTAGGGCCTAAATCTCTATATGTAGGTTAGTTGTCCATAAGTATAGCAATTTTCTTGTTAACTTAAGACGTAGTTTGTACATCCTAAATTTTTCTTGAGTTTTTTGAGTGTGAGGAACATTGTTAGCATCGCGATACATCATTTTGATACTAGAAAGATTCCTTCTCTGAAAGCTTGGTTCACGTGTACAAGCGTTTCGTTACATACTCACATTGTTATCGCGAATTTACCAAACCTTCGGACGTTGTTAGTGTTAGAAACTGGTTTTAGATATCTTGTTAGAGATCATGTCAACAATCTCTCTCATTAGGACTTTTTTGTTGCAGACTCCGACCTAACTGGTGATGAATTGTGTTTCACTCTCTGGTTCATAAAACCTATCTAAATAGAATCTTAGAGAATAAACTAGTTTGTGGTAAACCAATTATTTTGAGCATTGTTAATTCACTCTTATTATTCTAGGAAAATGTGTTCATTATATTACCTTGTTAGGGTAAGCTTATTCATTATTCTTCAGTTGTACATTCATTGACCTATCAATTTTGTGGCTATTTTCTAGTCACCTTGTTTTAACAACGTCTAGGGTGTACATACACCAAATTTGATAGGGTCCCCTTGTTAATAAACCTTAGTGGAAATATTTAGGTTGTACCTTCTATTCTAAGTAATGCACTACTACAAGAATGGGGTCAAGAAAGTTAGAAGCAAATATATTTGGACGGTGGACACCCCTATTTTGGAGGATAATATCATTGGTTGACCATAGGGGTGGAGGGGAAGAGTCTCCTCGTCGTGGATGCAAAGCTTCATTCTGCCCATTTTGACGACTACTTTTTTTCATAACAAACATGAAATTCTTATGTGGGTTATGGAACTAGGATCCAAATTACCTTCCACAGTAGACCCTTCTCTTATCGTCAGCATGGTTCGAGGATAAGAAGAATTAGACCTCCCTCGTCGCACTCTTAACGAAATTTTAAATCCAAGTCATGCCTTTACTTCTATATGACAAAATAATGAGGATATATTGTTTGAAAATGATGGATACTATCGTTTTCCTCCTATTAAAATTCATTGCGAAGACCGTGAAGAAAATGTTCATCATGCACAACCTCCTCCTAACAAAGATCATCATGAAATACCTATTAAAGAGGTTATGTTAGAACAACAGGTCTAAGCCCTCACTCATCAATTGGAAAGTTTTGCTTCGCATATACATAAGGAATAACCAAAAGTTTTGAAACAAATTATACCAAATGCAAAACCTAAAGCTTCGTTTTACAAATTCGTAATAAACACTCCTTCACATGAGGCACAAAGAGATCCTTATGAAGAGATTCTCCCAAAAAATTGGCATGGGCATACACCTACACTTAACCTTTTGTATAGACCTATGCCACCACCCATGCAAGATCCACTTTTTAATCAAGAGTGATCAAAAATGAATAACACACTTCAATCGTTACAAAAGGGCCAAACTATTTGACGAGTTATGTCCTTACCCATTTGACAAAGCCATGTTGTAGGTACCTTTCTCAAGACATTTTGATTTTCCAAAATTTGATAAATATAAGGGAAAGGATGACCCTTGTGATCATATAAAGGACTTCTATATGGCATGTCAAGAGGTGACATTCACCGACAATTATCTTATGTGCTTGTTTCTATGAATTTTAGGAGCAACGACACTATAATGGTTTGTGCATATCCCTAAGGGATCCATATCAACATGCAAAAAACTAGTAGAGAGTTTTGTACGACACTTATTTTTCAATATAGAAAATGGCATTACCATGTTAGATCTCTGCAATACCAACCAACGAAACAACAAAAAACTTCGTTGCATTTTTACAAAGATGGAGAGTGTTAGCTAGTTGCTTTCCTTTTTCCCTACCTAAAAAGTAGTAGATAGGAATATTTGTTCCCAACCTCCATACAGAAATTACATTCCACTTTCAAATGCATTATGGTAACATGTTCGAAGAGGTAATAGAAAAAGGGATTCAAATTGAAAGGCATTGTTAGCTAGGGGGACTCTAAAACCTTTCTCCCACAAACACAATGATTATAAATCTAATGATAAAACAAAGTTTGTTCCTAATAAGAAAAAAAAAAATTGTTAATGATGGAATAGTTGATGATAAAAGAGTAAAATCCATTCAAAACTATGCACCTTTGAAGCTCGTAAAGGGATCTCTGCATATTAAGTATAAGCTTTGTACTTTCACTTCTCTATCTGACTCAATGTCATCAATACTAAAATAGCTAGAGGTGGTTAATATGGTTAGATATCTTAAAAATACTGCTTATGAGGATGACGTGCCTAAACCATCATGGTTTAGAGATAATGAATATCTCCAATTCCATTGTATTAAAGGTCACAAAACAAATAAGTGTTTGAAGTTGCAGCCAAACATCCATGACTTAATCGAAAGTGGCACAATGTGGAGATGGATTCATCCTCTCCTAACAAATCCACACATACAAATAATTTTCTTAAACATAATTGGGACAATAATGCTAATTATTTGTCTAATAAGGAGAATCATTTTGATGCCCTCATTGGTTGTGTAGAAACACCTATTGAAAATGTCAACATAATAACCTCTGTGATATCCCCTAGACTATCTATGTCTAGGCATGTGCCAACAAAGATGGATTATCATGCAGTTCCATATACTTATAACAATAAGGAACCTAGGTTTCAACATTCACATCAAAGGATGTCTATCACAACCAGAACTCATTTGATTCTTCATGCTAGAGAGCCCATTCGGGTACCCACCTTCATCTCATAATCAGTGGTATGGTTTGGACACTTCGGATCCAAATTATTATTTGGGTTCCTCCCACTCTCCTTCTAACTCTGATCCAAACTATTATTCTAATTCTTCAGATTCACCTAGATCTGTTGAAAATTCTAATTTGGTTCTTGAGCCACAGTCCTCCCTTGCTTTACAGGACCTCCCTTATTCACTGCCTCAATGACCACTTCTTCCATCGAAAATATCTATGATTCAAATTCCTTCTAATCAATCATCCAAGTTGACTCCCATGTTGCATTCATCTAATTAACCTCTTGTGGTAGAATAACTACCCACATTGATTGATTCATTTCAGAATGAAGAAGTAATTATAGAATTTATGAGGGTACCTGAAGAGATTCCTCTAGAAGTTTGTGAGAAAAAAACCTCTTTGGAATTCAATATACTTGTGTATTGGGAAGAATAAATTGATTCCTTTTTTCAAAATACTAAGGAAGATCCTATCTTTTCTTCACATCATTCTTTATCTATTAGAATTCCTCCATCACAATCTTACCTTATGTCACCACCTGGTAGCCCATCGTCTTCTTCTATATGTGGGCCACCTCTAAGTAGCCCCACATCCTCTATATGTAGGTCACCTCTTGGCAGCCCATCTTTGTCTATATTGGGGGAACATCTTAGAAGTCCCTCATCTTCGATTCTTGGGCCATATCCTGGTAGCCCATCATCTTCTATCTATGGGATGCCACTAGGAATCCATTCATCCTCAATCTTAGGGCCACATCCTTATAGTCCTTTATCTTCAGTCTATAGGACACATCCCGGTAGCCCATCCTCTTCAATTCTTGGACCGTGCCCTTCGTGTCCATCATATTTTTCTTCTATCAATGATTATGGCAAACCCACCACCATTTCTCCCACTAATTATATTCATCCACTTTCTTCTCCAACTTCTCGATATTATACAAGTCACGTAGTAGCTCATAGGAAACCAAAACAGTGCGTTCATCAAGTTCAGATAAATAATACCAAGAGCCCTAAAACTCACAATAATTTAAAAAATCTTAAAGTTTAGAATCAAACGCGCTTCAAAAATGCACATCAATGCACCCATAAAGTATGGCATAAAGTACAGAAACCTATTGATATGGACCTCAATATCCCATATATGAAATCCATGTTTCATGATTAAACGTAGTCCTCTATTGAGTATGAGCTCACCACGATCATTGAGATCAGGGATAATATGAATCTTGATAAATAAACATGCCTAGTCTTCCTTATCAAGGAAATTTCTAACATTTTTGTTGGATCTTATCATGCCAAGTGACCTTGTCAGACCCACCTTTCAAAAATTACAAAAATACAAAAAAAAATGAGAAAACATTTCAAAAAAAAGCAAAGGTAAATGAACACACATTGCAATTAGGTATTGCATACACACAGATGTTCTTTCTTCCCTTCCTTGTTATCCTTCTACAAGTCTTCCTACTATTTTTCATCCCTTCACTGATATTTTGGTTAGCCTATTCACATGAATTTTGTGACATTTATCTCTATCGTATCCATTTGGCCTTGGTTTTTATCACCTTGGTAAATTAAATAATGACTGACCTCTTAGAGATCTTATCACAATCAACATCTAAAAAACTAGTTGCGAAGAAATTTTTGATATATTTTTTCACACTAGCCAATGTCAGCATTGCAATCACTTCCACCTCCTTCCATCAAGCTATCAGTGGTTCTTAAGCCCTTGCCAAACAAGAGAGATGAAATAAGTTTTCAGAAAGCAAAAGAATCAATCAAATCAAAAAACACAAAGCTGAAAGAAAATGCTAAAAGCAAAAGCAAATTGATATATAACTCTCTCTTGGGATATTTCCAATAATCTCCACTGAGGCCCTGGATGCCTGACTGGTAGTAGAGAAATGTTGCGATTAAAATAAAATGCATATCCATCAGGGCTATGGATGCCTGGCTGATAGCAGAGTAATGTACAGATCTCCTTCTGCAATCCATCCATAAAAATCAAATTTGAAAAATAAATCATTCCTACACATTAGCTGGGGTGTCTTCACTTTTTTATGGCAAAATCTCCTCCGAGGTAGTAAAGTTCATGTGCAAACACTAGATCTCAATGAGAAAATTAGGGATAGTATGTTACCAAGTGTATTTGTATGACCTGGTTAGACTCTTACTCGAGTATGTATCTTGTATCCATGGATTCATTCCTGTGTCTAAACCACTTCTTCATCGTGAGGCTTCTAAGTAAATTCA
This sequence comes from Taxus chinensis, assembly GCA_019776745.2. Taxonomy (NCBI): domain Eukaryota; kingdom Viridiplantae; phylum Streptophyta; class Pinopsida; order Cupressales; family Taxaceae; genus Taxus; species Taxus chinensis. The sequence goes on from CM034151.1 coordinate 168,221,345, forward strand.
CAAAACATCACGTTTTTCTTATACTTCATTTAGAAAATCTATGTGTCTAATATTTCCTTTTTTCATGTTTGCGGGGCACCTTTGTACCCTTCTCAAAAAGACTTTCAACTTTCTATCATGTGCTATGGTCAGCTTACACTAGGGGATTCCTGCTCCTTTCTAAACATGTATGAGTTATGTTCATCATCATGATTGAACCTATCTATATTTTCCTCGATCCAAATTTTTTGTGTGAATATTTTTCCTTTGACTATTCCCATCTAACGCCGGGGGCAATTTTGCATCTTCACTTTCTTACACATACGTGTGGCTTTCTTCCCTTATACATCCCATCTATCGCTAGGGGCATCCATGTTTCTTCATTTCTTGTACATAGCTTCACAAACTTCTCAAAAATAAAAAACATTTAAATATGTTTCAAAAATAAAAAAACATTCGCATATGTTATACAAATAAAAACATTTAAATATGTTTCAGAAAATCCCAAACAAATAAGTAAAACAATCAAAAACCCAAAACATTTTTTAAATCATTAAAAATAAAAAAAAATATAAAAAAAACAAAAAAATGGTAAACAACGTGCATACAGTTGAAGCTTGTATCACTTGCATTATCCTTAAACATTGAAATTTGTCCTACAAAAGCGTATTTCTACGGTTCTTGCTTGTTTTGGCCTCAAACAACTTGTGGATCGTCATGATCTAACTCCATTAGCAAATCTCCAACTCCATACTATTTCGATACTCCCATGTAATAGTGAGTTTTCGGAGACTGTGTCATAGGTGCATGAGGTTTTCCAGAGGACTAACTTGTCTCCCTATTTTTCCCGGGCAGGTTTTATTGGCTTGGGGCATCATTTTTAACCCTTTTGTACAAACATGAACATTTAGGAAAACAAAAAAATGGGTGTAACATGTTATTTTTTTGAATATGTGGTGATTACACTGGTTTCTCTGTTAGGTTAGTTGGTGTACTTTCTGTATTGCATTGCATAAATGTATGTTGCAGGGAGCTTAAATATATTTATTTCTCATATTGCATTGAATAATGATGTTGCATGGAGTTTACATATTTTTAGCAGTAAAAAATTGTTAGTAATTTATCGTTCATGTTATCTTACACTTTTTCTTCTTTTAATAAAGGCTAATGATGTAGACCTAGGGGCAAAATGATATCAATCAATGCGTATGGAAACAATGGTGCATCCTTGCTCCTTTCTAACATGTCATTGAGTTATGTTATCATTCATGATTGAACCTACTATATTTTCCTCGATCCAAATTTTTTGTGTAATATTTTTTTTTTTTTTTTTTCCTTTGACTATCCCATCTACGCCGGGGGGCAATTTTGCATCTTCACTTTCTTACCACATACGCATGTGGCTTTCTTCCCTTATACATCCCATCTATCGCTAGGGGCATCCATGTTTTTCATTATTTCTTTGTACATAGCTTTCCCAACTTCTCAAAATAAAACCATTTAAATATGTTTCAAAATAAAAAAACATTCGCATACTGTTATACAAATAAAACACATTTACATATGTTTCCGGAAAATCCCACCAATAAGTAAAACAATCACAAACCCAAAACCACTCTTTTTTTTAATCATTAAAATAAAAAAATATAAAAAAAACAAAAAATGGTAAACAACGTGCATTTTACGTTGAAGCTTGTATCACTTGCATTAATCCCTTCTTAACATTGAAATTTGTCCTACAAAAGCGTATTTCTACGGTTCTTGCTTGTTTTGGCCTCAAACAACTTGTGGATCGTCATGATCTAACTCCATTAGCAAAATCTCAACTACATACTATGTCGATACTCCCATGTAATAGTGAGTTTTCGGAGACTGTGTCATAGTGCATGAAGGTTTTTCCATTAGACTACTTGTCTCCTCTATTTTTCCCTTGCATGTTTTATTGCTTGGGGCATCATTTTTAACCCTTTTTGTTACAACATGAACATTTAGGAAAACAAAAACATGGGTGTAACATGTTATTTTTTTGAATATGTGTGATTACACTGGTTTCTCTGTTAGGTTAGTTGGTTTACTTTCTTGTATTGCATTGCATAAATGTATGTTGCATGGAGCTAAATATCATTTTACTTTCTCATATTGCATTGCATAATGTATGTTGCATGGAGTTACATATTTTTAGCAGTAAAAAATTGTTAGTAATTTATCTTTTCATGTTATCTTACACTTTTTCTTATTTTAAATAAAGGCTAATGATGTAGACCTAGGGGCAAAATGATATCAATCAATTGCTTATGGAAACACTGGATGCAAAGGTCAGACTTGTCCTATATTTCTCCATTAATCATTTCTTCTCTATTATCATTTATTACCATTACTAATTTTTCTCCTAAAAAACTCACCCGGGGCAATAAACAACCACGTTTATCCCTATCCTTAATCCTTCTCATTACCCAATGGTTTTGCACCCGTTCTAACTCATTTTCTTCTATCCATTTCAAATCATATTTTCGATTGTCAATTGACTTCTTCTATCACCCACTCAAGGGGGAATCCTTCATCCTGCTAATTTTTCTTCAAAAATTTACCTATTTTATGCTTTTCTACTATGTTTGAAGTGAAGTCACTAACTTCACCTCAAACAAGGGCAAATGTAGACACCTAAATTCTGCGTTTGCAATCTTATTACCAAAATTCACGTAAATTGCTCTCATTGTTGCCAATTCCGTTATAATTAGTGCTCTTTTTTAATTAACTAACATTTCTTACCACTTTAGCCAATTAACAACACTTTGTTGATTATGTAACCCCTTTTGCATTCAGGATGCCACTTCACGGTGAATTGTAAGTCAAAATCCTCTTCAAAATAGACAATTAGCGTTTATTAGCTAATTAATCCTATTTTCCCCTTGTTTTGGTTAATATACCATAGTATAGACTCAAACCCCTCTTCCAACCACTCAAACTCACCCCATTCACCTCCACAACATCTCAATAAGCTTCAAAAGTCTTATCCTAGCCTCCTAATTGACCCTAAGCGGTTGATTAAGGCTTCACACCTCTTAATCAGTTGATAATTCACTAATTGTGATTAGCAAGACCTAATCATGATTAGAAATTCTAATCTAATTTGGAGCTTTTAGTCCCACATGCAGCAAAATACAAGTTTCTCCCAAAAGGAAAACTAGAAAAAGGGTGCACCTCATTCCTTTATACTTTACACCATGCTTTGATTTGCATCTCATATAATAAATATGATATATAGCCAAGTTCAATCCTTGCTTAAAGCCTACAATGGGGTTAGTAGAAGGATATCCAAAATGACCGAGTAGTCATTTGGAGAGGCCATTTCACCGTGTTTGGAGTAGCAACCATAACCATTTGATTGCCCTCTTAGGTCTATTTAGGCCTATGTTAGGTAATTCAAGCATATTAGTAGGCATGTTTAGTTAGATTTTGTATTGTTTTCATACTAGTTAAGCATTCTTTTAAGCTTCTATCTTAATGTTACATTCCTAGGCTTAGAACCTTGGCTAGATGAATGGTAATGGTGTTAGTTTTCCTTATTTAGTCATGCAATTTTCTTTGTAAATTTTAGGGTGTCATCAGATTCTAATATGGAATTGATAGAGCTAGTTTAGGGAGATTGTGGTGGATATATATTTTTGTAAAAAAAAATCAAAGGCTGAAATAAGGTGTAAAAATAGGCAAAATTTTAAAATTTTGTACTCACAATGCATCCCAAAAAGGAATTTTTCCAGAGAAGAAGATACAAATTTTTAAACATGCTATAATAATAAAGTGCCAAAAAAACTTTTCCCATGGAGCTAGTTGTCTTAAATTTTCACTACGAATTTAGGGGGGAAAGTATGAAATACTTTAAAATTCTTCATTGATCGCTCAAAAGTGATATTCCTTACGAATTAGAGCAAAGTGAATGGAGGGTTTTTTTTTTGCCAATGTCGATTTCAAGCTACAAGCCAACCAAGAAGAGGTTTTATTGAGCCAAGATCAAACCCAACAGAGGTTTTTAAAACATTTAGAACTACTCATTTTATTTCAAGTACACGTTCCAACCCAAAAGAGGTTTTAGACATCCAAAGATTATTCCTAAGCCTATTCCATCTCTTGCACACCATGCAGAGGAAACACCTTCATCCAGCTACTCCTATTTAGATAAGATCTAGAGATACCATACTGAATTAAGGGGGGATGACAAATATTTTTTCATTCACCTTAGAATAGGTTTATTTTAGAATGTGTGTGCTAATAAATGTTTATCTCATATAAACATATTATATCTCATATTTTTTTCTCTCTTATTCATTTGAGACCGTGATGAATTAATGGATGGGAATGCTAGGAATAAACTTAGGTTAGTTCATCATTTACCAAGGTGTAATGTTAAAGTAATTAAATTTTATTACTTCACCTTAGTTAGTTATTAGTTAGCTATTACTTAGTTGTCACATCCATAGTTTAGTGGGGGCTATTCTATTGTTAGATTATTATTCCTTAATGTTCTCAAATGTGATTAGTTAGCGGTAATATGTTATTTCTACATATTTTGCATAGTAGATTTGATCCACTTCTAGTGGATTTTTATTTTGTTCAATGTCTTTAAACATTGCATCTTCTTCATTTGTTTATGAGTGAAGGGTTTCTAGATATTGCATTCTTAATAGCACAAAAATGTAGATGAAGAAATTATACCCATGCCCTCAAGATTCCCAAAACAATAGTATATATTGAGTGTCATGATGAAGGAGTGAATTATTTAATGCCCCTTGTAGCTGATGTGGAGTGAGTGATGTGGATTTGAAACTGTGTCAAAAAATGTACTTATAGGTGTAAATATGAAACTTCTTAGAAATTTGATGTAATTTCCCCTTTGTGAAAGGGTCAAAACCGTTTGTACGGTCCTGGCCAAATTGTACATTTATGAACATGTGACTATTTTTCTAGATTTTTATTCTTAAATTTTTTTATGAGTACCTGTGCCCTATTTTTACTTGTATATTATCCTATAATTCAACTTATGTTTGTTATAGGTGTATAATATACCTATATGAATGCCCTTATTTTGAGTCACATGTGAAAACCAATGTTGATGACATGGCTTAAAAGAATAGATGTATGCCCATGCACTAGATGTCTAAGAATTTATAGAAAAGTGTAATTTGTTAAAGAGGTGGCCACCATGAAGAATATGTACCTAAAAAAGGAGGTTTTTCACATGGTAGAAACCATGGTGTGCAACAAGATAAATAATGCAAAAAAATAAAAACAATAGAGACAATAACAACAGTAGTAATAATGCATGTATAAGAAAACAAGTGCATTAAAAAGTAATTAAAAGTCAACAATATGCAAACAATGTCACACAAAAGGCCTAAAGCCACAATAATGGGACACCCATGTTTTCATAAGACAATCAAGGCCTATAGGATTGTAAAGAAGATCATGTAAAAGATGCCTAGATCAATAAAGTAAACAATAAATAATTGTTGTCAAACTGAGATTTCACCCCTTACTGAGATCAATCTCAAAACCTCAGTGAAATTTGGAATGGCCTTCAAAGTGTGGTAAAATGGCACCTTTAATGTTAATCTCTAGAAAATGTTGTTTCCTTCTTTTTTAGCTCGTTGTGAATAATATAACTAGCACTAAAACTACCGATAACTATTCTTAATCTAATACTTCCACAGAACTAGGGTTAGAGAAAGAAAAGATGAAAGTAAGCAAAGGTGATGCACCAAACCAAAATATGGTTTGATTTTGAATTCAAATACATAGATATAATGTTTTACACAAAGTTCCAAAGGAATGTGTACATAAACTATGGGATAAATAGATTGGATGAGACTGAAATCATGTAAGAGAATTGAGAGATTCACATTAAATAGTAACACATTCAAAGAAAAGAGATCACACTTGCATAGACTATCAATAATTTATCCATTTACAATCTCACATAGTTGATGTATATGAAAAATTCACAATGCCTTATAGAGGTCATCAAGAAAAATCTTAGCGCTCAAAAGGGTGGAGCTCTAGAACTTAGCAGAACTAACCCCTTATTTGTGCCTTTACACTTACACTTATAGCAAATAAAGATAAGAGAAGAGAGCATCAAAATGCACCCAGCAATCAATGAATTCAACCACTCTACCAATCACTAAGGACTAATCAATGTTTAGTTTTTAGGCCACATATGGGTGCCCGAAATTATTCCAATCCCACACCATCAAACCATGTATAAAATAAGTCAACGTCATTAAAGATTTAATGTTGTTTTTTGGGATGGTTGGATGTTCAAAATGAGCTGGGTGTGGATTTGTTGTACTCCACAGATATTAGATTATTTGTTGTTTTATTTTTTTCTCCCATGGATGTGTTTTGTTTGGTGGATCTTAGATGACCCATGGTTTCATTCCTAACCTCCACCTATGATTGACAATCTCTCCATTTTATTTTGTGACTTTGATTCACATTTTTCTTCTACAACTTTGATTCTTGTATCCTAGAACCTTTGTTACATGGATTTATTTTAAGTTACAGAATTTCATCTCCATGTGGGTTTCATTTCCCTGTAGAATCTTCACTTTTCATGTGGATTTCACTTTCTCCCTTCAGTACTCTACTTCTTTCCTTTCACTCCGTGGTTTTGAAAAAATTTCTTATTTTACCACAACATATACCTTTGCGTCTTTTTCTTTCTTAGTGGATTTTTTAAAATCGACGGTACATTATTTCTCTACTTCTTGGCACTATATGTTCCTTCATTCCATGATTTTTACTTCTGAATCTACTTATGTCTAAACATTGAATAAAGTTGTTCAAATGAGTATGAGTTCTTATTTGGGCAATAGTTAGGCAGATTTCAAGGGATATTTTCCTACTAGATGAATCGATCAGTAGCCTAGAATATCCATTGGGCTTGGAGTTAGCATGTATTTTGAGAATTGATCATGAAGGCCTCTCAAAATTCACTATGAAATATTTGTGATCATTGAACTTGCACATTTCCTAGAGATTTCTCCTTGAGTCATGGATCTATTCCTTTTTCTTGCAATGCGTTACTTCTTCAATCAACATATTTTCCAATTTCCTACAATATTTAGTCCCTTCTATGTGTCAGGTCTAACTAGTGTAAATCACAAATGGGACCAACAAATTGTGCAACACAACACTTATTTGAGGGAGACCACTTCCAAGGATTGAGTGAGGGAAAGGAAAGTGGTGATAAAAAACAATAAATTAAAGAGGGTACCCTCCAACAATGAAGAAAAAAATAAACCAAAAACACAAAGGCAACTAAATTACTTATTTACAATATATAACCAGGATCATTAAATAAGAAGGTTTAAGATAAATCTCATTAACTAGGATTTGGAGTGAATCCCCATCAATTTTTGATATCTCAAATGAATTGGCTTGCTTACAATCTATGATTATATATGGCCCATCCAAAGTGCATTAAACTTGGAGTGTCACCCTAGCCTAGCTCTATTTGCGTCCCACTTTAAAACTAGGCCTCCTTTTCCAAAAACTTGTAGTTTGGTCCTCGTATCAAATAATTGTTTGGTAAACCTTTGGTGCTCTTGTAATTTTATCATGACAACCTTCCTCAATTCATCTCACTTGACCAAAGCCTCCATTATAATTATTCACTCATCTTCCCCTTCCAATTCCAACTGATGGACTAGTTGTAATGAAGGAAATTCAAGGGATAATAGAAATGTGGCTTCTCTACCATAGAAAAGGATGCAAGTAGAAAGGTATAGTGCTATTTTGGGTGTGAATTTATCATTCCAAAGGGAATTCTTGATCCTCATGTGTCATTTTCTCTAGTACATATCCATTTTCCTTTTTATTATCTTTATCAGGTTCTTGTTGGTAGACTCGGCAAGGCCATTACCTTGAGGGTAATAATTGGAGGAATTTTTCAAAGATGTCATATTTGAGGGCCTAGTTAGATATTTTAAAACACAATAAGGTTTTAGAATTATCAGAAATTATAGTTTGAGGGACCCCAAACCTTGTTACAATATCCTCCAAGAATTATAAGATGCTCGATTTAGTTACTTCTTTGAGAGCCACAACCTTTGTCCACCTATTAAAGTAGTCAATTTCTATCAAAACCCATTTGTGACCTACACTTGATGCAAGATTGATCATACCAATAAATTCAAGGCCTCATTGATAGAAAGGTTGATCCACTATAATTGGATGGAATAGAAGAGATGACATCTTCGTTTTTCCAATAAAGAAGGAACATTCTTTACACTTTCTAACCCGTTGATGTGAATTTGCAAACAATGTAGGCCAAACGTATCATGCTCTTAATATTTTCATATTTGTAGCCCTTAGGGATAAATGAATTCTGTATAATCCATTGTGGAATTCCGCAAGGACCTTATCCACTTGTTTTTCTTCAATACATCTCAATAATATTCCATCCAAGTTCCTTGTAAAAAGAACTACATATACTAATAAATAAGGAATAGATTGTAGCCTAAAATTTCACCTTTTGGTTTTATTCAGACCAAAAATATACTCACTGGTGGATAATAACCTCATCATGTCAGTTATCAAAATATTTCCATTAGGCGTACTTTTTGCTAATTGTTCTTCCTCCTCCTCTGAGACATAAGAAGCTTTTTAAGCATTATTCCCAACATCTTCAATGGGATTTTTGTACAATCCTCCACCTCTGACCATTTTTTTTGTTTTGATTGTCACATAATACTCCAAAATTATTTCTACCCATCCATCTGTTTTTCATTGATCTCAATTCCCATAATGAAATCTCTCACACTAAGGTGGGAGACTAACACCTTGATGTGCTTGTTTGCAAGCATATACTTAAATTTTTTGAGATCTCTCATCATGGAAAATAATTTTTATCCATATGGTTGTATCTCATCTCATAATATTTCAGTGTAGTACTAGAAAAATCCATTGGTTTCTCTTAACCTTCATCATTTTGCTGAGTGAACACAACTGCAACGTTTGTTTCACCCCGTAAGCCTATAGAGTGAAATTCTTTGCATAATTTGGATTGATGAGAGTGGGTGATTATGCAATTTATTCCTTGATCTTTACAAATACATCATTTCCTTCCTTACTCCATTTGAAAGAGACATCTTTCTTAAGAATCAAGGTGATATTCTTGACCAATCCTACAAAGTTAGGAACGAATATCTTTACAAAATTAATCTTGCCAAGAAAATATTGCAATGCCTTCTTGTGAGTTGGTAATGAAAGAGAGAGAATAGATGAGATCCTCTCTTTTTCTATAGCAATACCTTATTTTGAAACCACATGAACCAATATTTTTCCTTGAGGTATAATAAATATGCATTTTTTTGGATTGAGTGACACCCTAAACTCTCTACATCTTTCAAAAACATTCTCAAGATGTTTCATTTGATCTTCACCCTCCCTTGATAAAAGTGTGATATCATCCAAGTAAATTACAATAAACTTGTTTATGAATCCATTGAATGCAATATCTAAGGCCCTTTGTAAAGTAACACCAACATTGGTTAACCCAAATGGAATTTTCTCATACTCATGTGTTCCCCATTTGGTTGTAAAAAAAATTGTGTATTGATCTTCTTCTTTGAATTTGATTTCATTGTAACTAGAATACCCATCCAAAAGAGAGAACCTTTCAACCCCTACTTTTATTTGTAAAATTTGGTCCATTGAGGGGAAAGGATAATGATCTTTGAGGGAGGCTCTATTCAAATCCCTAAAGTCCACACATAGCCTGATTTATCCATTTTTCTTCCAAACAATGACTAAGTTTTCTACCTAAGAGGAATACTTAATAGGTAAAATTATTTTGGCTTCCATGAGCTTAGACATTTCTTTTCTCATTAGGTGCTCAATTTTGGGATTTATTGGCCTTTACCTCTATCTAATGGGTTTGCAATTGGGATCAATATCTATAGCATGTTGGACTATATTCAGGTCAAAACTCTTCTGATCTTCATACCTCCATGAGAAGACATCATTTTAATTTTGACATAAGGATATGAAGATTTGTGATAGTCCTAACATCATCTTTTTATTTTTCCTAATGAAAACCTTGTGATAGTCTACTTCTCTTATTTTCTTCTTCTTATTTTCCCCTTTAAACTCATCTTACGAGATGCATATGTCTTCAAGTGTGACTAGTTAGCTAAAAACTTCTTTTTTTTCAGCTAATTAATTTGATTGCTATAGCTTTTTTGCAACCCTGACTGCAGTTTTGATGAGAATTATACCTCATTTTGGATGAACTAGACTATTTTTTTTTCATTGTCAAAGTCTTTCCATTCTACTTCGTTATCCGAAATGGATGGTCTAATTACCATCTTAACATGTCATTCATCACCCTGAATGAGTTCTTTAGGTGGAGATAACTATGATCCTATAGCCTTTGTTTGATCTACTTCCACATTCAACTTCCTTAGGACCACTTTTATATTGATGGAATCAAAATTTTCCATGAGATCTCATAATTTATCCCTTTAAGCTATTAAAATATTATTCTTGGTGGCACACTTTCCTCTCACATGATTGATAATCAACCCAACATCCCCAAAAATTTGCAATGCTTTAATTTTGCTTTTCTAAGTTGGTAAAATTCCATGTATCAGTTCCTCATATATACCTCATTAATTAATTTCTTACCCACCGAAGACATTAAACTAACACTTGTCTTAGCCATGTTTCTACTTCTTGAACCATCAAATAATATCTTCCATAGGCCTGAAATAACATCCTACCTTTTTTATGAAATGAGGATGAAAAGATCCTCCTCTTAGATGTGAATAGTACCCAAACTAGTTTCTTTAGTTGTATCATAAAGATCATACTCATAATTATCTTTGGCCCATTCATCGAATAAAATGTCAGGTACTAGTAGGGGTGGGACAACTTGTTATATTGAGACTGAATTTTTTTATTATTCTTCTTGAATTATACAATTATAGTTGAGAGGGGAAGATTCATAGGACTCAACATGATAAGATGAAATGGGTTACACCCTAATTATAAACCTTATGTCATACTTGGTTCTTAAGAGCATGTAAGACCAATTAGAAGACAAGTACTCACCCAATTTGGTTGTGAAATATTTTGATATGTAGAGGGAAAATAAAGGAGGTAGTTCAATAACTAATACATCCTTGGTGATGGTCAAACTAGGACAAGCATGGAGGGTTAACTCAAGATTTTTTAAGACTCCTATTAGTTTTATTGTTGAACCATCAAGTTTTAAAACACCCTTATAAGTTAGGTTGTAATCAATGCCTAAAATATCTATTTTTTTCTTAGGCATCATATAAGTACTAGCAAGTGAATCTATCATATAATTATGTACTAAGTATTTTCCCATGATTAATGACATGTATAAGGGTGGCAGTTTCTTGAATCTGCTTACTTATTCATCCTTGAGCTGGAATAAGCTAACTAAAGGAATTGGTTTGGTATAGTTGATTCGTATGGGGGAAGCTACTTTAATGCTTCTTACAAGAGATACCTCTGAGATGGGATAGACAAAGTGTCCCATATAGTCATGTTCAAATTTATCTTCTTCATTTGTTCCAAAAATTTCAAATGGAAACCCAAATCCTTAGATGCATCAAAGACATCGACGATTGCTTTCATGTTTTCTCAATTGATGAAAGGGGTGTTTTTAGTTAAAGAGAAATTTCTTTTGTAGAGGTGGATCTTCTAGAAAAATTTGTTTGTTTCCCTTATCCAAGTCTTCCATGGATTTTTTTTCTTTGAAAGGAAGACTATCTTGCACTTGAGGGGATGAATCAATTGTCCCTAACTACCTATTTTTTGACCTTGTGTTATCCACAACATGAATTTGTAGTATACTTATGTCGTCAATAGTTTGGTTTCCTGCACAAAACTCATCTGGGACAAAAAAAACATTATGTTAGTCTCCGGGGAAGCTTCTTGTGCCATCTCCACATTTGGATTTATCATTTCCACTAGTGGTTTTTGTTGATTGAAATGATTTTACATCGTGAGTGTCTAAACTTGCATGGCATTCACATAATTATTTTGATTGTGAGGCTGTATGCAAGGAGAAACACAACTTAGTTTCTTGTATTACATTATTTTATACTAGAAAAAGGGCCTTACTTGTGGTAGCAAAAGAAGTTTTTTGGGTGGGAGTAACTATTTGAAGAGGAAAATTAGGATCAGGGATAGAAATCTACTTGATTGATAATGTTGGCCACATATTTGATTGGGATATTGAGTTCTTTGATACTGATAACCTTGATTAAAATTTTGATTTGGGGGTTGTCCTTGATTGAGACTTGGGTAGTTTCTACATACTTGGGCATGTTATCTTTTGAGGTAGACAATTTTATTAGATGAAATCTTTACCAAGGATCTAATGTCATCATTATCACCTTTCTTATCATGAGAATAAGATGTGGAGGTAGATGAGGAATCATTTAGTTCAAGGATAGGAGCAACAGAAGATTGGGCACTTTGGGACATATATGGAAAAAGAGGTGCAAGAAGTCCATGGGCTATTTTCTAGCTTGTATTAGACAATTTTAATCTCTAATGGATATTACATATGCATTTGTTAATGATGTAGCTCCCATATATTAGATCATTATTGCAATAGCATGATTAGTAGCTCTTAAAAAAATAAAAGAATTCACCTTGAGGAGTTGGTTTCAAAATGAGAAACTAATACTCTTGAAAAAATAATAAAGCTCAATTGTAATTCCTTCTTCAATTCGTACACATCCTCGTCGCTAGCGAATTACAAAAGGACATTGGTTTTCCTCCAACCTCCTATGCCTTGAACCTCCAATTAATGATGTTGCTAACTTAGCTAGATTTGGATATAAAGCTCAAAATATTTCCAAATTGTCTATTATCTCTCCCCCTTAATGTGAAATCTTTTATTTTTGGGATTTCATGTTACACCAAAAATATGTCCATTGGGAAAAAAATTATAATGGACTTTTTAACTCTAAATTTTTGTCAACTTTATATTGACGAGATAATAGAAATGATAATTTTGACAATATTTTTATTTTTTCTTACTCACGTGTACTAATGACACAAAACTGACTTTTAACTCATTTTGTGTTTGACTAAACTATTTGTACTATACTTGACACAATTTTGAAGATGGACACAAGAAACTTAAATGATGACTATTTAACTCAATGACTCATACAATTATATTGACTTAAATGAAAACATTAAAATACCTTTAAACCTATAAAATATTTGAAATTATGTAAACAGAATAGGACAAAGCATAAAATTTAAATTATGAAACTACTTGACACTTGAATTTTTAACTCCAAATGTAACATTTGGATTTTTGACTCACTTTAAAAAAGACTTTTAGACTAAACATATAAAGAAAAGACACTTCTGACTTTAACTCTTTGATTTAAAGAAAACTAAAATAAAAATATTTATCCATCCATGAATTTGTAAATCACGGCTTGACATCAATATTTGCACAAAGATAGATAGTGAATGCATGGAACACTAGTGAGTGTGTGGCTAATACGTGTGGTGGAGAATGGTTAGATTACAATGCATTTATATAGAAGAGATATTTACAAATATTTGAGAAGGCGTGATAGAAAAACATATAGAAAATGATTGGGATGTTAGCATATCTAATGGCATATAAGAACATGAAGTTAGTAGAGTAACCCACGAGTTGTAACAATGGATCACAAGATCCACTTTCTCATTTTATGTACCAAATTATCATAAATAATGTTCCAAGGCTACAAAATTCTTGAGCTTCAAATGCAAAGACTACAAAACAAATGTTGAAGGTATAGGGGAAATAGAGGTTGTTAATCATCCAACCTATAATGGCATATCAATGTAATTCTAAAACTCATAACTCGTCAATTAATCATCTTGCCATCTACTCATTACTATCCACCTTATCGGCTTGCAAAATATCAAGATATTCCATATTACAATTATCATCAAATCAATGGACATAATGACAATGATTGCTATACTTTACAATGCAGAATCAAACATCTTGGGCGTCAAGCTTTTATCTCATTCATTGCACAACATTCTATTACATGGTCCTATCCACTTGTTACATCTCAATGGTTTCCTAAATTTGATTATTTTATGTCTAATGAGGATCATGTCATCACTTCTAATGTTTCTTCTTCCATCACTCAAGCACTACCTATGTAGTCCACTCAAAATAAGAAACCATCTCTCAAAATTAGTCTCACCCCACCTCCTCTCAAGTCATCTACAATGTTATCAAAGAAATCTAACCAACCTGCTCTAAAAATCTATTCAACACCTCCATCATCTCCTAATTCTCATGAATATTCACATATACATCAATTGTCTCATACACTGCCGATCTTAGAGCACAGTCACATGCCCTTATCTTCACAAGCATCGAGTTGAGGACCCTCATATTTCACTTTCATCAAATAGCACATTCATCGGAATACACTCAGTTGCATCATACTTATTCTTCCCCCTTTCGAGCATTCCCAGGTGTCTTACATACTCTACATGCCACATCTAGTCTTTCACACGCATCTTACACATCTTGATACATGTTTGTATCATCATTCCCCGATGACGCACTCTCGTGCTACGGTTCACACTTGACTATTGAAGGAATCCCATACACATGAACCTCACACACTACACACTACACACTACACACTTGACACACTCATATTCATCACTATACAATTAACACAATCACAACACCTTCTTTCTAACACACAACATACAACACACTCGACATATCTATAACATACTACACACTCAAAACTTTCATGACATACCTCTTTTACATCACATGACACATATCTCTTGCACACAATCAACATGAACATCTTGCACACTCTACGTGTTCACAACACACTACATACTTGCCACTATCATGGCATATCTTCTCATATACATACAACACAACTTCCTACAAGCTCGATGTCTTCACAATATATATCTCTCACACAATTAATAGGACACACCACCCTATGACGCACTCTATTTCCATGGTTCATACTTGATTGTTGAGGGTTACATCTAAAATGAACTCCACCACATCCACTCACTCACACATTCTCTATGTTATATGTTTTGATGGCCATGTCTTTCTAGCACACACGTTCAAACAATTTCCTGATGACACACTCTTACTATACAGTTCATTCTTGAGTATTGAGGGGGCATGTATAAATGAACCTCATATCATGCATACACATCCACATAGGGGGCATGCTTCTCCTATCACACTCATACTGCATTCCAATTTGTCTCATCCACAACATCTTACATATCTTTTTTGCATTTACTGTTGTTTGCTTATGCTTAAATGTACACTTTATTACACATGCTAGTAATATATTTTGTATGCCATTATCTTTCTATATAAACATGCGCATTCACTTCATTTCTAGTTATGATCATAGATTCTACAGATCCACACACGCAGCATGGATGTTCGGCATAGTACCTATTACTAGTCCCATAGCGGTTCCTAAGGGCATCCACTTTTGTATATTAGAGGTGATATGGTTTCATTTTTCATAGCACACTACTATATCGCACTATGCACACATTGACATACTTTTTATCTTTCTAACATGCTAATGAGTTTTCATGCAAAAATTTTCTTTGCAGGTCTATTTTCTACCATGGTTGTTTGTTACATTGTTTTCTCTTGACTATCATTGTTTGCGGGCTTTGCCCTATGTATTTCTTGTTCTCTAATTTCTTGCATCCATTACGACCTTGTTTGTCTTGTGACATCATGAGTGATGTTCCATGTTTAAAACACACTTTTCATGGTCTACATTGTCTTCTTGTGTATTTTCTTCTTGTGTCTTAGCTTAAAAATTATCTTCTTGTTTGTTATCTTACATTTTCAATGATTATTTTTCTTTCTTGTACTAACACTTGTCTCCTAGCCAAATTTTTTTGTGTTCCTTGGTTTGTACCAAGCACACTCCCTCACCCCTATAAGGCACAGTTTTAGTACATTGGTGGGTCCTCCTTTAGGCAGCATACTCCTCAAAGATGTCGCATGCACCCCAAATGAAGGGGAATCATTTGGGTGAATCAGTCACCTCATACAGTGTCTTATAGTCATATTTCAGCATCGTTCACTATTGTTATGTCATAGTCATCAATATCAGACAAGCCTTAGAATCTAACTTGGGTCCTTACCACAACATAGACACCCATGCCCAAACCCATATAGTAGCATCTGGGTGCCCCTGACCCTTCCTGGACACCTATGACCATGGGACAGCTACACAACATGTTTCAGTTCAGCATAGTTTACAACACTTCACACAAATTTTACAGGGCACACGATCCTCAACACTTAGCATACATGAACTACACAACATTTTATACTTTCGCATTGGATCAAAATTGGTCAAACTGGATCATATTTTTACACACCATATGCAATAGTGTTTCATACTTTAGGAAGAAGTTAAAGGTTAGAGGATGACACCAGAATTTTCTCCCTACACTTCTTCCAGTTCTTGGCATGAGATCACCAAAAAAACTCGCATTCAAATAAGCTGGCATGAGATCACCCAAAAAACTCACTCTTCTACATCATCTTCGTGATCCTTTCTAAACACTTTACTCATCACATATTAGGTGAACATGTTCTTTTTTCATTTTTACATACTCTTTACACACTTTTTATATGTTTTTGATTATATATGCATGTATTGACTACTTGTTCATTCTTCTCTTTTACAGGTCTGTTCTTGTGAGAAGTGGTACACACATCAAGTGACATAAAAAAAAGTTAAAAAATAACATCTACACATATGCTCTCACCCTAGGGCCACCGTCATCACTTTTTTTACTTCCTCTTCTAGCTCCCATGCTTCACATTTTTATCACTGAACGCTTTTTCTTGTCTCTCAGCATGCTTTTTGCTATCAATCTACATAGTTATCAGGTATGCATCTCTTATCTACTTTATTTTATCAAGCATTCACTCAACAACATAAAATGGGGGCAAATGTATACACTAAATCACACACTTTGGGTATCTATCTAGTCCTGATCACATACTACTATTCATCTGATTCCTAAGTGAGAAAAGTACTAATTGATCTTTGGCTTTGGCCATATTTTATTGCTTTCTGTTAACTCTGTTGATCTTACACTCCTTCTAACCTAGTCTTTCTTTTCATTGTTTGACATTTCTCACTTTGGACATCAGCACCCAGCCAGGATGTCGACGTCAGGCACCCTCGTTCCATCTGGGTGCCTCATACTTATTTATATTTTTATCACATCTTTTGGGTCCTTTCTATCCATTTTAGCATCTTATTTTCTTGGTAGTCAGCCATTTTGGGGTTAATTACAAAATTCAAACAAGGGAATCATATGAATATATAGTTATGTGACCATAATAAAGGACCAATCACTAAGAATTAGTTATCACCACCGAAGGTTGCATCCAAAGGCCATTATAAAGAGAATTCAAGCATCCATATAAGGGAAAAGAACTTGATTCTTCTGCATACACTTCATAGGAGGGGAAGGTCATTCTTTCATGCACACATCTACTTACATTTCTTACATCTAGCTACTTTCTCGATATCAAGTATGACATGCATAAGAGCCACCTATGGCACAATTCCACACACATACACACCTAGAAATACATTGGATCTGAAATGTAGTACATTGTTCAGTCGTAAGATCACTTTTTTGATAGCTGAGGACAGTCTGACCACTCATTTGCATTATTTTATTTTTGGGTGTTTGAGAGAATTTTTTATTTCCAACTTTAACTTAATGAAGTGAAATAACAAATTCAAACCAACCTCAGAAAATAACATGGTTTATCAATACTTGTGAGATATCTGATATTGATCTTAATGGATGGTTGAAGCTGTCAAGTCTAAACGAATACGTAATTCCTCTTGTCTTGAAAAGCACTCCACAATAAAATACATGAAATAGAAGATATTAGATAAATGGATAAACAAGCTTCTCGAAAAAGGTTGATCCCAAGAATCCAAAAGGACTTCCTTAGAGGATGTCAGCTCATTTTTAGACAATTAAGTAGATTGATAAGGATAATGATAAAGACATGCAAGTAGACAATGATACATAGATAGCATATAAGAAGCTCTATAACTCAAGGTTGAAAGGTAAGTCCTATCCAACTTCGAAGGTGGCCCAGACAAGGGTGGAAGCGACCTAAATGGACTCCAAGTAGTCATACCAAAATTCCTCAGTATTTTGCTTAATCTAGTGGACGAACTCAATCTAATCCTTAATGTCTTGTTCGTTGATGGAAAATCGGATTGCGCACAAGTTCAACTCATGAAGGATGTTGTATTGTTCCTAGAAGAAGGGGTGCGAGACTACATGAAGTTTGTAAATGCTTGTAATTTGATGAGAATGGCTAGGAAATTCCATCTAAGAGGAATCCATGCTTACAAAGAATATATTAAATGCGAAGATATTGATAAAACTAATAATAAATTGATAAATTGATAAAAAGATATGTTTTGACAGGGATTGTCAGCAATTCAAACTAGTCTTCAGTGATCTATAAATTTGAAAATTGATGAAAATATGTAGTTCGATAGGAATCATCGATGATTTAGGCTAATCATCGGCAATTATGGTAATTGCTAGCAATTACTGATGAAATGGACATTTTTACGAAAAATGATAAACGAAGGCCTAAATTGATATTTTTGACTATTTTCGTTGTTTAATATAATGAAGTAGATAAATACCTTTATATGTAATATGGAGCTAAAAAATGCCTCAAATCTTTGAATGGAGCTGATTTAATATTGATGTTGTGTTGTTGTGCTTCCCGAAGGTCAACAGATGAGAGAGGCTATCAAAATGTTGGATTGATGATCACTGGAGGTTGATGCAAGATTATGATGATCTTTGGAATGTCTTTAATTCACTAAGGAATCAAAAACGCGGCGTAGATATGAGGAAAAGGTTTCTAAAGATCCGTGGGAAAGGAGGAAAAATGTGTATTTATAATCGCTAAAGATTGGTTAGAATCGCCAGCGATTTGGCTTTTTCAGGGAAAATGTTTAGAAAATGGTTGAAATTGCTTCTAAATGTAGCTTTTAGATTTTTTACGAAGGGATATGGTTATGGGGAGGTTATAAATGGGATGTAGAGTTTGGGATATAGGAATAAAATAGATTTAGGTTGTTTTTAAATGGTTATGGTAGATTTCAAGTGGATAAGTGGTTTAGGGATAGTAAATAGTAATTTTATGGGAGTGTAATATTATTTTTATGGAGGTATGGATGAAGTGACTTAGGATAATGATTTTAGATATGTTTTAAAATGATGTGTGTATAATGTGAAGTAGGGGGGTTGACAAAAACTTGGTGTCTAATTTTGCCCCTTTTTGTCAACTATTTCATGACGGGTGAACTACTAGACAAAAATGGTATGAGGTAAAACTTGTGTTTATATGGGTGATCCCCTTCAAACTGGGTGTGATTGTGGCACAATGCAAGAATCACCAATTTGATTAAGTCGGATGAGATGAATAGTGAAGTTTCCTTGAGATGAAAAAACAACGTGGATAGCATCACAGGATCAAGTGACAAGGGAGACCTAAATGGTTCGTGTCCTATCGACATATGATCCATAAAAAAGGGGGTACAGAGCCAGATGATAGGATAACTAAAGGGTTCTTGGCCTATTGACCTATTGGATTAGCGGTATGGTTTGTGAAGGATAATTTAATTTTTGGAGTCCTTAACATGAGGGATATTGTCAAAGGACGAAATATCATAATTGAAAATGTTTTAAAATCCTTGAAAGAAGATGTTTTTTGATAAAATAGGATGGATCACTAGTGATTAAATTAAATCACAGGCGATCAGGGTAAATCATCAACGATTACAAGAATCATCGGTGATTCTTACACTTGTAATTCGGGGGGCTATAAATAGCCACTTTTCTTATCAAATGAATCATTAGCGATTGACAGTTTAGTAATCTAAAGATACTTTACACACATGATTAAGAATTATTTGTGACAAATGGCGGTAAAGGGACCATCCAGATGAAAGAGGAGGCCCAATCAGGTAGAAGTATGTATGTGTTTTATGTCATTTTGAGAGTTTTTGTCTATTTTTTTATTTTTTGTTTAAATATGTCATGATAGGTATATGTCGTGAAAATCACTAGGATCATTGGTGATTAGATGGATCCATGGTGATTGGGAGAATCACTAGCGATCAGGTTGGATCACTAGCAATTTATTTATCCATAAACTTCTACTTTGGAACTCTACGAATCACACAATTATGATGTTTTACTTTCAACTTTGGAAAATGACAGATTTTCTTAAATATTAGAGCTTTGTGACTGATTATCTAGTGCTATAGAAAGGAAATTTCATAGAAGGAAATAGTTCAACACTTCAACACCAACAATTTTATCTTGGAAACCTCCAAGGATGAAAACCAGTCAGGAAGGGTAATTGCTTTTTCTTCCCACTTTTATTGGTCTAACATCGACAATTACAGATTACAATAAGTATGAAAAGAAGCAATAGTGTAAACCTTCTCTCCAATTACTTTCTTTCTCTGTTTCTACACCTTGCTCCTACAATTCCAATTCCAGCACTGAAGATCTTACTCACTGCTTTCATTAAATTCAGATTCACCTTCGAATGTCTATTCTCTTGCTCCTTCCATGTATTTATATGCCTTCCCATGTCCTCCCATGCACTGGAGGATGTGAAGGGGCATGGAAGTGAAGAGACACAACTGGGCGCTTCAAATTCACGTCCATTCATGCTCTGTTTTTCTTTTCTGTTCAAAAGTGCCAGGACTGCCGCCCTGAGCAGACCGGCGGTCACAGGACCACTACCCTAGTTGGGTAACGGTTTTAGGACTATCACCCTACATGATGGTGGTTCTAAAGCTGCCGCTCTACACAAAGTGGTGGTTCCTTTAAGAAGCTCCATATTCCTCAATTTATTTATTTTTCCTTCTTCTTCTTCTTGGTGCTGATAAAACTGATGAAGTGGTGTGTTTTTCTAGATCCCTATGGATCATACCTCCCCTACTTCGGAGGATTTTGGTCCCACAAAATCTTAGTGGTGGAGTGGTAAAGGAATCAACTTCCTCTCGTGCTCATTCGAGTACCACCGGGTCTGCTTTGGTGGCTTCTCTCATCCAACCTACCAAGACTCCTGTGGATCTCTAGTTTCCAGTGCTACATCCTCCTCTGAGATGCCTCGAGTATAATCCTCTTTAGAAGGTAACTTTTGTATCTTTCCTTCTTTGTCACGCATAGATGGTGTTAGTGGATGAGAGCTCTTATAACTCACTATCGCGTGCATCTGCATGAGGTGTGGCCTGAAGGTTTCTTCTCCAACCTGCTCAAGTATGGAGAAGGTCCCATACTGTAGTGGTTTAGTCCTTTCTTGTCTTTGTCTCTTGAGATGGATTGGCTGAATCCTCTCCAAGTACGTTGCTTCTATAGTCACCATCGTTTCTTGTATCTCCTCTTCTTCTTGTTACCCCATAGTCAAGTCCAGTGAATACGTAGGTAGATGCGGTGAATGCATAGCGGAAGTTTGTTTTGCTTCTTGAATGATCAGTTCCTGTGGTGGCTTCTTCTATAAAAACTAACAAGTGCTATCCAAATTCTCCATCCTTTGGTCAGAAATATCTGCTCTGACGTCCATTTTGTTTTTCTTCCAATGAAAGCAACAAAACTGATGATTTTCTTGAATAAGTCTTGGTGCTTGGTTGGCACTTACCATAGCTTTCTTTGATTTACTTTGGTGTGCCAGGATGTTAAAACTAAATCCATCCTTGACCCATCTTAACCAGTTCTCCCTCCTTGTGAACACAACATCCCTGGCATATAAGTAAGGACTTCCGAAGACAACATCAAATGCATCAAGTGGAATAATATCAACCTCTAATACATCTATGTATTGGGCATTTATCCCAAATTGAAACTTACACTTCCTTGTAACTTGTATTTCTACACCCTTCTTCACACATCCCAGTTGGTATGGATGTGGATGTGCGTAAGTCTCTAGACCAAGTTATTTTACAACCCCATCAGAAATCAAATTTGACTAAGAACAAGAATCTACTAAAGCATTTACCTTAGTCTTCTTGATTTGGATTCTGATTTGAAATAACTTACTCATCTCTTATTCTTCTGCTACCTCATACATGTTAATGGCCATGCATCCCAGCCTTTTGTCTACATACAAATCATCTTCAATATCCACCTCTCTTTTGTCTTCACAGTGGCCATGGATTTCTTGGAATCCTTGGTTCGATACTTTGGGTGCAATTCTAGATGCAACTTCCAACATGTGGAGTCATTATGTCTATTTACATCACAATTCTTACAAAAAATCTTAGGATCTTTACAAGTATGCAAAGTACTAGTGACAGTTTTACCTTTCCATTTACCTCTACTACTTGTCTTCCATTGTTCTTTGTTCTGTTGTTCTATTGACTAGTCTCCCTTTGGCTCTATTTCTCCTTGCTTCTTCTCATCGTCAATGTAGTATTCTTATACACAAGCTTCATTGAGATCCTTGGGCTTCGTGGAGATTACCTTCCTCCGAAGGTGAGTGTAAAATCCTCCCAAATACTTGGTCAGAATATCCTCATCCTCTAAGTCCATATTAAGCAGCATGGCTTGTCTCCGAAATTCCGTAGTGTAGTCTTGCACACTTTGACCATTGCCCTATCTAAAGTACTACCATTTAATCATCATGTCAGTCTTATGGCCAACAGTATAGAAGTTAGCTCTTATCAATTCTTTAAAAACTTTCCAAGTACTGACAATAGGATGTTTCTTCTTCTCACAAGTGGCTAGATGGGTTTCTCACCAAACTAGAGCATGACCTTCCATTTTGAGACGTGAAAAGGTGACCCTTTGTGCCTCAGTGACATTATGCACACTAAAATAGACTTCCAACTATTTTAGCCATTTATCCAGTAATTATGCATCTACTTGTCCTTCAAAATTCTTTATTTTCACTTTTGTTTCAACTTTAAAAGGTGTATATGCATATTTTACCTTCTTGATTATAATTGGCGTCTCTTCATGCTCTTCCCATTCTTCCTCTTCGTGGCTCTTTCCAATACCAAATTTTTTGGCTAGTGCTCGAACCACAAAGTCCATGGAATCTTTCTTAACCGAATTCATCTTTTGTAGATCTAAAATCTCTTCTTGTTTCCTATGCAATATATCCATCATGGTCTCTGGCATCTCGACTCTACGGACCAAGTTCTCTTCCTCCATTTGAGCTCGAATTCTCTGTTTCCACTTATTCGTAGAAATATCTAACTCGCAAGGTAAAATTCTTCACCTTTGGACCTTGTCACTGTCATACAAAATCACAAGAAAGATTTGAATACCAAAGTCTTGGATATATAATTAGCTCTGATACCAAAATGATCTGTAAACTTCTACTTTGGAACTCTACGAATCACACAACTATGTAATTATACTTTCAAATTTGGAAAATGATATATTTTCTAAAATATTAGAGCTTCATGGCTGATTATCTAGTGCTATAGAAAGGAAATTACAAAGAAGGAAATAATTCAACACTTCAACACCAACAATTTTATCGTGGAAACCTCCAAGGAGGAAAACCAGTCAGGAAGGGAAAGTGCTCTTTCTTCCCACTTTTATTGGTCTAACATCGACAATTACATATTACAATAAGTATGAAAAGAAGCAACAATGCTTGCTCAGTTTCTACACCTTGCTCCTACAATTCCAATTCTAGCACTGAAGATCTTGCTCACTGCTTTCATTAAATTCTGATTTTCCTTTGAATGTCTATTCTCTTGCTGTTTCCATGTATTTATAGGCCTTCCCATGTCCTCTCGTGCACTGGAGGATGTGAAGGGGCATGGAAGTGAAGAGACACGGTTGGGCACTTCAAATTCACGTCCATTTGTGCTATGTTCTTATTTTCTATTCAAAAGTGTCAGGACTGCCACCTTGAGTAGACCGGCGGTCACAAGACCGTCGCCCTAGTTTGGTGGTTTTTTTAGGACCACCGCCTTGTAGAGCAGCAGTTCTAAAACCTCCACTCTGCATAGAGTGTCAGTTCCTTCCAGAACCTCTGTATTCCTCAATTTATTTATTTTTCCTTCTTCTTCTTCTTGGTGCTAATGAAACTGATGAAGTGATGTGTTTTTCTGGATCCCTATGTTAGGAATTAATAATATCTAATGCGGAATAATTCCTCAAAATCACAATAATAAGAAGTATGAATAGAATTACAGAAATGAAAAATACACAACACAAAGACAATATTTAACATAGTTCACCCACTGTGGACTACATCCACCAATAACACTTGCTCAGATTTTATTACAAGCCAACAGTCTTCACAATTACAATAATCAGATCTTGTTTGGAGCTACGCTCAACAAACGCTCCTGAATTCACACTTGAATTCACACACACTATTCACCTTCTCAAAAACACTCATATAAATCCTATTTTATGTCCATCTATTTATAAGTACATTAATAGGTAGCTGAAGAGGTGATTTTACAAAACAATGGGTACCGAAAAACCATGGGCCCAAAAAACAACCCATAACAGTTACCCATTACCCATGGGTTAATAAACCACCCATGAAAATTTACTTCGAGGGCTTTGCCCCCGAACCCCCTTGACCCGTTCACCGGTGAGCGGGATTGCTATAAAAATATCTGAGTGTAACACATGGAAGGTGTACCAAAATCTAACATGAAAATAGGCTCCATAAACATAACACCCTATGGATCATACCTCCCCTACTTAGGAGGATTTTGGTCCCACAAAATATTAGTGGTGGAGTGGTAGAGGAATCAAATTCCTGTCGTGTTCATTCAAGTACCACCAGGTCTTCCTTGGTGTCTTCTCTCGTCTAACCTGTCAAGACTCCTGTGGATCTCTAGTTTCCAGTGCTACATCCTCCTCTAAGATGCCTCAAGTACAATCCTCTTTGGAAGGTAACTTCTGTTTCTTTCCTTATTTTTCATGCATAGATGGTGTTAGTGGATGCGAGCTCTTGCAACTCACTATCGCGTGCATCTGCATGAGGTATAACTTGAAGGTTTCTTCTCCAACCTACTCAAGTATGGCGAAGGTCCCATACTATAGTGGTTTAGTCCTTTCTTGTCTTTGTCTCTTGAGATGGATTGGACAAATCCTCTCCAAGTACATTGCTTCTATAGTCACCATCATTCCTATTATCTCCTCTTCTTCTTGCTGCCCCATGGTCAAGTCCAATGAATTCGTAGGTAGATACAGTGACTGCATAGTGAAAGTTTGTTTTGCTCCTTAAATGAGCAGTTCCTGTGGTGGCTTCTTTTGCAAAAACTGACAAGTACTATCCAAATTATCCATCCTTTGGTCAGAAATATACACTCTCACATCCATTTTGTTTTTCTTCCAATGAAAGCAACAAAACTGATGATTTTCTTGAATAAGTCTTGGTGCTTGGTTGGCACTTACCATAGCTTTCTTTGATTTTCTCTACTATGCCAGGATGTTAAAACTGACTCCATCCTTGACCCATCTGAACCAGTTCTCCCTCCTTGTGAACACAACATCCTTGGTATACAAGTAAGGACTTCCGAAGACAACGTCAAATGCATCAAGTGTAATAATATCAACCTCTAATACATCTATGTATTGGGTATTTATCCCAAAATGAAACTCACACTCCCTTGTAACTTTTATTTCTACACCCTTCTTCACCCATCCCAGTGGGTATGGATGTGGATGCGCGTAAGTCTCTAGACCAAGCTATTTTACAACTGCATCAGAAATCAAATTTGACTGAGAACCAAAATCTACTAAAGTGTTTACCTTAGTCTTCTTGATTTGGATTCTGATTTGAAATAGCATACTCATCTCTTCTTCTTATTTTGCCCCATACATGTTAGTGGCCATGCATCCCATCCTTTCATCTACATTTGAATCATCCTCAATCTCCACCTCTCTTTCTCTCTTTACAGTGGCCATGGTTTTCTTGGAATCCTTGGTTTGGTGCTTTGGGTGTGATTCCGGATGCAACTTCCAACATTTGGAGTCAGTATGTCCATTTACATCACAATTCTTACATAAATTCTTAGGATCTTTACAAGTATGTAAAGTAGTAGTGGCAGTTTTACCTTTCCATTTACCTCTGCTACTTGTCTTCCCTTGTTCTTTGTCCTACTGTTCTGTTGACTCATCTCCCTTTTGGCTCCATTTATCCTTATTTCTTCTCGTCATCAATGTAGTATGCTTGTACACAAGCTTCATTGAGATCCTTGGGCTTTGTGGAGATTACCTTCCTCTGAAGGTTAGTGTGAAGTCCTCCCAAATACTTGGTTAGAATTTCCTCATCCTCCAAGTCCATATTAAGCAACATGGCTTGTCTCCGAAATTTCGTAGTGTAGTCTTGCATGCTTTGACCATTGCCCTGTCTAAAGTACTCCCACTTAATCATCATTTCAGTCTTATGGCCAATAGGATAGAAGTTAGCTCTTACCAATTCTTTAAAATCTTTCCAAGTACTGACAATAGGATGTTTCTTCTTCTCACAAGTGGCTAGATGGGTTTCCCACCAAACCAGAGCATGACCTTACATTTTGAGATGTGCAAAGGTGACCCTTTGTGACTCAGTGACATTATGCACACTAAAATAGAATTCCAACTATTTTAGCCATTTATCCAATAATTCTACATCTACTTTCCCTTCAAAATTCTTTATTTCCACTTTTGTTTCAAATTTAAAAGGTGTATATGCAGATTTTACCTTCTCACTTACAATTGGCGTCTCTTCATGCTCTTCCCATTCTTCCTCTTTGTGGCTCTTTCCGATACCAATTTTTTTGGCTAGTGCTCAAACCACCGAGTCCATGGAATCTTTCTTAACTGAAGCCATCTTTTACAGATCTGAAAGCTCTTCTTATTTCCTATGCAATCTATCCATCATGGTTTTTAGCATCTTGATTGTACGGAACAAGTTCTCTTTCTCCATTTGAGATTGAATTCTCTGTTTCCACTTCTTTGTATAAATATCTGGCTCACAAGGTAAAACTTATTCACCTTTGGACCTTATCATTGTCATACAAAATCATAAGAAAGATTTGAATACCAAATTCCTGGATATATAATCAACTCTGATACCAAAATAATCCGTAAACTTCTACTTTGGAACTCTATGAATCACACAATTATGTTATTCTACTTTCAACTTTGGAAAATGATAGATTTTCTTAAATATTAGAGATTTATGACTGATTATCTAGTGCTATAGAAAGGAAATTGCATAGAAGGAAATCATTCAACACTTCAACACCAACAATTTTATCCTGGAAACCTCCAAGGAGGAAAACCAGTCAAGAAGGGTAACTGCTCTTTCTTCCCACTTTTATTGGTCTAACATAAACAATTACAGATCACAATAA
This sequence comes from Taxus chinensis, assembly GCA_019776745.2. NCBI lineage: Eukaryota > Viridiplantae > Streptophyta > Pinopsida > Cupressales > Taxaceae > Taxus > Taxus chinensis. Next base: position 168,248,812 of record CM034151.1, read on the forward strand.
GTATGAAAAGAAGCAACAGTGTAAACCTTCTCTCTAATTACTTGCTTGTTTTATTTCTACACCTTGCTCCTACAATTCCAATTCCAGCACTGAAGATCTCGCTCACTACTCTCATTAAATTCCGATTCACCTTTGAATGTCTATTCTCTTGCTCCTTCGATGTATTTATAGGCCTTCCCATATCCTCTCATGCACTGGAGGATCTAAAGGGGCATGGAAGTGAAGCGACACGGCTGGGCGCTTCAAATTCATGACCATTCGTGTTATGTTCTTCTTTTCTATTCAAAAGTGCCAGGACCGCTGCCCTGAGAAAATTGGTGGTCACAAGACCGCCGCCCTGGTTGGGCGGCGGTTTCAGGACTGCCACCCTGCAAGGCGGCAGTTCTAAAACCATCACTCTGCATAGAGCAGCGGTTCCTTCCAGAACCTCTGTATTCCTCAATTTATTTATTTTTCTTCTTCTTCTTGGTGCTGATGAAACTGATGAAGTGGTGTGTTTTTATGTATCCCTATGGATCATTTTTACCAAATCATTATTGATTGTTGTATTTTGATAAAAACTTGATAAAACAAATTGTAGACGTGTTCTAATTGGTGTTTTGTGATTTTTTAGATGTAGTTAAAGGTCAGGTTAACTATTAGAGATTAGGTTCCTGATGCATTAGTAGACGTGAGAGAGGAGATTTCTAATGACGATTGGGAAATTCTTGAGGTAGTGGGTTTTATAGGGATGTGTTATTACAGATACATTCATACATAGTGAGGTTTATTGTTGGCTTTGATTGAGAGGTTGGATCTTTCTACTTGCACTTTTTGGCTTCCTACAGTTGAGATTTCTATCACCCTAGACGATGTACATAGGATCACCAGGTTTTCAGTATGAGGAGAGGGGATATACTACATTGATGAGACAAAGAGAGAGTATGTGATGAGGAGGTTATATGGAGATGATGTAGATGATATCAGGTTCATATCTGGTTGGTTCTACTATCATCCTTTAGTTGAAGCAAATAGGAAGGGTCATGCTTCCATGATGATGATGATGATGATGAGGATTTTTTGTTTTTATTTACTCGACTCAAGGGGCAGGATATTTCTTTGGATGATGGTAAGTGTTGTGGCTAAGATGATAGAGCATCACAAAGTGTTTGATTAGGCTTTGACTTTACTTGTACAAACTTACAGGGAGATGTGGATGTGGAGTAGTTAGAAGAGGTTTGGGCTCATTGTAGGTTTCTTGTTACAGTATTGGGATTTTGAGCATATTTTAGTAAGTCATCCATAGGGTCTATTATGGGGAGGTGTTGATTTGGTGATGGATAGGCCTATTTTCGGTATAGCACCCCTCCGACATCTTATATTCACACAATTTCCATCTCTACTTCTATTTATCTTAAATTAAATAAAATCCTATCTATTTGTTCATATTATTTGATTGATTGTCAATGGGCTCCGTATGGACCCATTTGATGATTGAATTTTTGGAATTATCCCACATCTCTCATAAATTATTTAATTCAAAATCCACCCATCTGACACCTTATTTTAAAAATGAAATCTTTATTTCACCTACCCAGTCCCACATGTTCCCCACTTAAGTCAAAATCAAGTTCCCACCCAAAAATCCATTCCCACCTAAAAATTCAATCCCTTAAAATTATTAAAATATGAACCCCACCCATAAATCAATAATTCAAAAATCTCCTCTCCAACAATAAATCCAAAAAATCAATAGTGTAAAGTGAGCACATGACTTCACTATTGCACCTAACCGTGTCCCCACTCCACATCACATCTTTTCCTTTTCTCACACCATGAACCCCACCATCAAATCCACTCTTCATTATCTTCTCTTAATCAAAATTTCTTTTACAACTTATGTTTATTCGTTAATCCTCTATCTTAATCCAAATTCAAATTATAAATATGAGTCTTTTCCCCCTTAGAGGAGGAACAAAGAAATTGAGGAGAAAATTCTGGAAATTCTGAAGCTTAAATTCATTTATTTGTGAAATTTTGCATCATATTGTGGAGTATTTGGAAGCAAAGCTCTACCAGTTTCATATCGCCAGCCTAATGATCAATCGGTTGTTCTGTCAGGATACTAATTTGGTATCATATTTATATTGTTCTTCAACATATTACAGATTTTTTTTATAGTTTTTGGCATGTCATATTATCATTTGATATTCGTTATTTTATTAGGAACATGGGGATTGACAGCCACCGAGGAAGTTAATGCTTCCCAAATCTAGTTTGTCAAGTAGTCCCCGTATATCATCATCTAATCTTATTTGTTTCCATCTTATAGATCTATTTTCTTTCTTTACAGATTTATTTTCTCTACACTTGTATCCAGAATCTATAGCTACTCCTAAGCCCTCTATCATTCAGAGTTGCTGGTGGCTGGCAGTCTCAGTATTCACCCACACGAGAATGAGTTTTTTAGATCAACAATAATGTATGGACCGATCCAGTTAGGAGAAAACTTTCCACGTTTACTCCTTTCCAGAGTAGTGACATGAGAACGAGATCACCTATGTTAAAAAAATTTCTTTTACATGTTTTTTATATGCAATTTTGATGCATTCTTAATATACATGATGATGTTCAAGGGTTGTGAAGTGTTTTTCATTTAGTAGTTCCAACTGTGTTAGATGGTTTTGTCGATAGTCTTCATCAGGGATAAATTATTTGAGAGATACACAAAGTGATGGGATTTGAACTTCAAGGGGTAGAACCGCCTCGGAGCAGTAGAATAGTGAGATGGGTGTAGCACCTATAGGATTATGAATGCTAGTTTGATAACCTCAAAGAGAAAAAGAGATTTGGAGATGCCAATTCCTGCCTGCTTCATCTAGTGTTTTCATGAAGATTTTTTTAATCATTTTATTAGATGTTTCAGCTTGTTCATTTTATTGGAGATAATGTGGTGATGAAAAGCTGATTTTGATGTTGAATGTGTCACCAAGTTTTTTAACATCCTTATTTTTGAAGGATTTTCCATTATCAGTGACAATTTTATGAGGGATGCCAAAGCAACATATGATGTGTTGATAAATGAATTCGATGATTTTTTTTATTTAGTTGAGATTAAGGGAATGGCTTCAACCCATTTCATAAATTATTCAATGGATGTGATAATTGAATAGTTTTATTGAGATGATCAAGGATTGATAACGTCAATGAGATCTAAACCCCATTGTGAGAAAGGCCATAGATCTTTGATTATAAGGCTTGACTAGGGACATGAATGAGATCCAAATGTTGTTGACATTTGATGCATTTATTAACATATGCACAATAATCTTGGTTTATGGTAGGTCATTAATAGCCTAGTCATAAGACACGTTTAGTGATAACAGTACCATTAAAGTGTCCATATCATATACCATCATGGACTTCTTGGATGGATTTAATGGATTCATGAGATTTAAGACACCTTAGTAAGAGGCCATCAAATATGCATTTGTAAAGGATACCCCATACAATGATGTAGTGGGTGGCATGTTGGAGAAAATATCATTTAGCATTTCGGGATAGATCAGATGGGATTTTAGATTCTGAGAGGTAATCAAATATTTGTGTACCAAATATCAGTTGAATTATATTTTATGACATTTATAGAGGGGCATTCATTTTTGTGAGATGGTTGATCTAATCTATGGATGACAACAAAAAATTTGGAACTATCAGTTGATTCTTCAGTCGATAAAGGAATCAGAGATCTTAAAGAAGCCATGATGTCTGCGAACTTGTTAGAAGATCGTGGCACTTTATGGATAGTGTAATGATAGAAAGCTTCGAGGAGGAATTCAACAATGTCCTAATATTTCTAGAGGATTTCATTTTTACATTGATAGATTCCTTTTACTTGATTAATGAAAAGCTTTGAGTCTCCATATATTTCTAATATTTAGACACCTAGCATGACCAAAGTTTGAAGACCCATTATTAAAGCTTCATATTCGGCCATGTTGTTAGTGCATTAAAAGTTAAGCTTGAATGATATAGGGATAGGAGTCCCCTAGGGAGGTATGATAACAATACCTTCCCCTCCCCCTTGCTGGTATTTAGATCCATCGAAGAAGAGGGTCATTTTGATAGGAGTGAATTATTGATCATTGATAGTGTTGATATATTTTTCGGAAAAAAATTCGTGAGGAGTTTGTTTGTCAGAAAGAGGAGCTTTGACGAGCTGATCGAAAATGGCTTGGCCCTTAATAGAATTTTTTTTTACAAATTCTAGATCAAATTTAGTCATAAGCATAAGCCACCGAGTGATGCATTCATTATGATATGGTTTTCAGTGCATGGTTTTGAGTGGGTTAAAACTGGTAACAACATAAGTTTTGTGATTGAGTAGATAATGGCATAGTTTGGAAGTTGCAAAGTACAAGGCACAACACAAATTTTTGGCCTCGATGTAATCAATTTCATATTCATGGAGGGTGTGAATTATATAATAAATGGAATGTTCATGACCCTTCCCATCATAATGAGCAAGCATGACACCCAAGGCATGATCTGTCAGGATATGTATAGCTAAAATGGCTCCCCCTCACAAGGAGGTGTGAGCACAGGTGGCGATAAGAGATATTGTTTGAGCTCGTCAAAGGACTTTTTGAACAATTAAGATCCCATCTAAATTCAACGTATTTTCGAAGAATATGATGAAAGGGTTGACATTGGTCTGAGAGTTGTGATATAAAGTGATGGATAGATTGTAGTTTACCTTGAAGACTACGCAATTGTTTGAGGTTTAATGGAGGAGGCAATTTACTAATTGCTTTGATCTTGGTCAGGTCAACTTCGATACCTTAGATAGATATGATGAACCCTAGATGTTTACCAGTAAGGACATCAAAAACACATTTAGCGGGGTTAAGATGAAGAAAATATTGAATAAGATGAACAAATATTAAATCAAGAATTGTGAGATGATCTATGTGTTGTTTAGATTTTCCTAGGAGGTCATCAACATAGTCTTCTACATTTTTGTGGATGAGGTCGTGAAATATATATGTCATGGCACGTTGATAAGTGGCCCCTGCATTCTTAAGTCTGAAGGGCATGACATGGTAACAAAAATTCCCCTAAGGGGTAATGAAGGATGTTTTGTGTTGATCATCGGTAGCGATGAGGATTTTATTATAACCGGAGAAAACGTCATCCACAAGGGAAAGCATCTGGTGGCCATCTATTAGATCAATGATCTGGTCGATGTTGGGAAGGGGAAATCATCTTTAGGACAAGTGAGATTGAGATCCAGAAATTAGTATAGATGCGTAACTTTCCTTAGGATTTGGTTATGGGTAAAATATTAGAGACCCATTGTGGATAGTCAATGGGTATGATGAAGTTAGCAAAGAGTAAAAATTGTAACTCTTCTTTGATGAAAAGATATATGTGAGGGTGCATCCTATGTAGCTTTTGTTTAACTGGCTTGGCATTAGGATAAGTGACGATATTATGTACAATGATATTAGGGTCAATACCTGGCATATCACTATATGACCAGGAAAAGGCTTGACTATATTTGGATAAGAAGGTGGTGAAGTCGTTTAACTCCTGTGGGTTTAAAGATTGGCTGAATTTAACTATATGAGGTCCGTGTGTGGTTCCTATGTTAACATCGATGGTGGATTCTGTAAGGAGCATGGATGTGTTAGGTGGTAAGGATTTTTGAAGGAAATGGTCCTCTACCCCCATGTGAGAGAGGATATCTTAATCGTCTTGACATTGGAGAATATTGATCGTGGGAGAATCCTCTTCAATCATTTCTGGCCAGATGAGAGGAAGTGTTTTAGTAACATGATTAGTTTGATAAGTCAATGGTCCTAAAGAGATAATATTGACTACAAAAAAAATTAGGAGGGATGGAGATTGTGTCTTCAGTGTCCATAGGATCATCATATGTAGTCACAGATGCTAGTTCATATTTGATGGTGGTTGTGATAGTATTTGATGCAGAAGATTTAGGGGTTGGCTTCTCATAACCTAACCCATGTTTTTCATGTTGTTTGAGGGAAGTTTGGACGATTAAATCATGAATTCCCTATTTGTAATGTCCAAATCCAAATCCTTTCTAGGCGCAGTGATGGAGGTACATTTGTGTGAAGACTTGGTTATATAATAATATGAAGTTCTTATATGAATGGCATGACATGACATTGAGGAGTTGGTTGTGAAGAGGGGATATCAATGCCCCCATAGACAAGATTTGTTTTCATATATGCAAGTCCATAGAAGATAACATCTCTAACGGTAGGCTCGTATATGGGTTGTTTATCTGGTCTCCCATACACATTGGGTGTGGGAAGATAATTAAGCATGAGGAGGAGATACTCCCCTAGAAAAATACAATCCATAATGTCATCAAGGAAGGATTCATCTGGTAGTTTGGATGATGGGATGGATGTGCTGGTAGATGCCTCATCAGAGGACTTTGATTTTGGAACAAGTACATAGTTTGGATGATATGTCATGTTGCAAGCTCTAAAGGGGTTAGGATTTTCAAGAACCATAAATGTTTTACCCTCATGTTTGTATTTAAGGCATCGATGTAATTGGAGGGGATACAATACATAGCATATATGCAAGGTTGGCCTAGAAATATGTTTTATTGGAACTCTCCTTCTACAAGATAGAAGAGTTTAGGAAGAGTTTTGACACTGACCTTAAGTGGTAAGATCATTGTACCCAACATGGGAGAAATCGTACCATTGAAGGATCAGAGTACATTCGGTCTTTGGGAGACAATGGTGTTTGGTAAGTGAAGTTGGTTAAAGGCGTATAAGGATATAATATTGATCTTGATGTCATTATCAATCACGAATATTTTCACAAGGACATCATTGACTTGGGTGGTGATGAAGAGGGGAATGTCGTGATCTTTTAGCTATAGTGATGTATTTTGGAAGTATCAAAGGAGATAACAATGGATGCCTCAAGAGTTCCCACTAGGTTTGCAAAGGGTTGGGGATCATCTGATAGGGAAAATATGGACTGAAGGGATTCAATCATGGATTTTTTGTGTGATGGAGAGGTATGAACCAACTCATAAAGAGACATTTTGATGGGAGATTGGTTTAATTGTTTAATGACAACCTTTTGAACCATGGTAGTAGATTGTGTAGAAGGGGTGGTAAGGATGGTAACCTTATTTTAGGAAGGTGTAGTTTGATAAGATGATTCTGGGGTGAGAGAAATGGAAACTTTAGATTTTTTTTGATCTGAAGGGTTAGGTTGTGGGTGCAGTGCTTGGGTATTAATATGAACAACATCAATTTGATGAGGAGGGATTTTACTAAAAGACCCCTCAATGGGTGGTGATGATGAGGTAGGTACTGTTGTTGTAGGTGTTTCATGGGAGGTTTTTGATTTTGTAATTCTGAAGGGAGTAAACCCTTATCCGCTGAGGTTTTTTATGACAACATGGAACGCTTTGCAGTGTTCTACGGGATGTCCTAGTGTTTTATGATAATCACAAAAGGCTTCATATTTATACCGGGAGGGCTTCCAACCTCAGAGATCTGAATGGATTAAGTGGAGGAATATTTATGAGTAACTGTTGAAGAAGTTGTTCAAGGGTCGATGTGTAGTATCCTTTGAAGGAAGCAGAGTCTCGTTTGATTTGGTGGGTGTGGGGGATAATACTTTTGACGTAACTTCTTTGGTTACAGGTGGGTGAGTGATTTTTAATTGTTTGATGGTGATAGGTAATTTAGATGAAGGATGTAACCTTAGGATGGAGAGCTGAGATTTCGGTTTTTATTTTGAAGACATGGGCTTATTTTGAGATATGATGGTAACCTTTTTGGAAGGAAGTGGGATAGTATTTTGAAGGTTACATACGTGATATTGATCCACAAAGTGATCATACGGAATTTCCACAATTTGTAGGATAGGTTGCTTTTGATTAAGAGGTATTGAAGATCTTGTAGATAGGTTGGATGAAGAAGGGTGGGTCTCAATGAGGAAGGTTCGTTTCTAACGATAGAGTCGGTGGGTTGTATGGATTTATTATCCAATGTTTCTATAGTGGATTTGCTAGAAGAAGGTATGGGTGTAGATTTAGGAGTAGGTAGTGTTTCATTGATTGTGTTGATGGTATGATGGGCTTGGATGTTATTAGTTTGTGGTTGATTAGTTGACAGAGAATGGTTTGGAAATGGTTGTTTAAAGACATCGAGGCTCTGATTTTGAGGTGTATTAGGATTTTATTAATGTAGTTCACCTTTATCAATTAGATCCTGAAGGACATTACAAAATGAGCGACACCTTTCAATGTCATTTCCTTTGACCCTATGGTATTTGCAATAATCGTTGTCTTGGTACCAAGAGGGGTTTGAAATGGAAGTATCAACATGATGGATGGGTGGAAGAGTGATTATGTTGGCAGTGAAAAGCTTGTCAAAAACTGCACTATATGATTCATTGATGGGAGTATAGTTTCATTGAGGATGAGAGCATCTGGTGGTCAAATGTTCTTTGGAGGTAGATTTGACAACCACTGCATTAGCCGATGATTTGGATTTGTTTTAGCTAGAGGATGGTTTGGATGAAAATTTAGTTTTTGGTTTCTTCGGTCTAAGTTTGACTCTACCTTCTTCAAGGGCTCGAAGCTCAATTTTATGGGCCATTGTAAAAGCTTCATCAAACGTCTGGAAGGATTGAATTTGAAGTGTGGATGAGATATGTTTAGTGCCAGAATGAGAAAATAATTTGATTAACTTTATTTGTGGTAGGGAAAACGATAGTTGATTGATGATACCCCTCCAACAGGCAAAAAAGTCTACAATGGACTCATCTTTGAATTGTTTTATTGCATATAAGTCGGTAATGGTGATTTTATGAAAAACATTGATTAAAAAGTGTTTGAGGAATAGTTGAGTGAGTTGTGTAAATGAAAAGAGGGAATATTACGGGATATTGTTATACCAGTCTAGAGTAAGGCCTATTAGAGACATGGGGAACGTCCTAAGCATTAAGTCTTGATCATGAGCTATAAGGTAACAATACATGATGGAAAATCATGTATATGTTCTGAGGATCTTCCTTACTATATAATTTAAGAAACTTAGGAAGTTCCTAGTGAGGAGGATAAGCTTTGTATGACACTGATGGATGAATAGGCTCATTACAAATTTGTTCATATGAGAGCACATTTTTAAGACCCATGGAAGTAGCTTCGAGGCTAGATATTTTGTTCATTAAAGTATGAAGAGGGTTTGTTTGTGGTTGTTGTTGTGTATTAGATGAGGATGCACCAAGATGATTATATGAAAATAGATTGGGTTTCTAGTATGGTTGATATTGTTGAGGGATATTCTTCTGAAATGGAATGTTTTGTTGAGGAATGTTTGTTGAGGAATATTATAAATGGGTTATGAAACTAATTGGCTTTGAAGGTTGATTATACTAATATTGGATAGGCATAGAGGTGTTGAAAATGGGTTATGATGGTTGGGGTATGTGTAGGAAAAGAATAGACATGTGAATAAGAGGTTACAACTGTTGTGGGATGTGTTGAAAGCGGATAGAGGTATGGATGAGTGGTTGTGACTATTGCGGTATATTATGGAAATTAATAGAGGTATGGATTAGAGGTGGAGTTTGTTTAGGTATAGATTGAGAAGGAATTGGAATAGTAGAGGACTATTGTGAAGAAGGAAGAATGGTAGAGATAAAACTGGTATTGATAAGTGGGATTGATGTGGAAATAGACATAACTATGTTTTGAACAACGAACGTGGGTTGTTGGGATGGGGGAGGTTGAGCCACACTTGATGGGATGGCTATAGAACTCACAGGAAGAGTCTGGATGGTAAAAGAAACTAATGGAATCGAATTTGGTGATGGTGGGTTGACATTGTTCTGAGGGGGAGTAGATCCAGACAAGAGTTCTACTAAGGAGGTAGATTATTGATTGTTGGTGTCTTGTGAGGAAACTACATTAAGATCAAAAGCAATAATAGGGATGGCAGTAGAAGTATCTTTTTGATTGTTGACAGGATAACAATGTATCTATTGGATGAATGGCTCATGATTAGGATCAATGAGACTTGAGTAAGCACATGAGGGTTTAGTAATATGCAATCGTGGTTTAGGTGTAAACAGATGAAGATGGACACCCCGAGCAACAAGGTATACACTGAGAGAAATGGGGTTTGCGTCTAAGATTTTTAAGAAGACGGGATCCCCACTAACCAAAAAATGGGGAATGAAGGGATTAGGTATTTCAAATGAAGGAGATGGACTACTATGAGAATAAGGCTATTCTTGATCTTTTGGTCGAGGTAATAGAGTAGTCTGTTGTTGTTCAAGTAGATGTGAGTCGTCCTCGAGGTGGGTTTGAAGATTGTCAATGGATCGTTGGAATTTTCCTATCATGTTTTTAGAGGTTTGGATATGGGATTGTTGTCTTGTAAGAACCATGGAAACAAACAATCACCTAATAATGAAAAAATAAAACTAGATAGTGATTACAAAACAATAGGAAAATCACACAGAAGAATTTTTTATTATCTTGATTAATTTAGAAGAAAATTGAAATGTGTAAAACGACTGATAAGGTCTTAGGAAATATCCATCTAAGGATGGTTTCAGGTAATGTTTAAGAGCTATATCCTCGATATACCTAAAGGCATAGTGAGGCCCAAATCTGTGTTGGTGTCGGTACGGGGCCTGGTATTGGGGCTTATCCCCTCACTTCATGGTCCCTCAACGATAAGGGAGTCGAGTGCTTAGCCAATATACCGAAAACCAAGGTGATTATACTACGGGCAAAACACCAAGTCATGGCTTCCCTATTGGGTGATGAAATCCCAATAGTTTCACTTGCGTAGAATTGTTTTAATGTAATTTATGTTTGATTTGATTTTGTTGTGTGTGGGGGAGGATTAAGTGAATACAATCTATTAATCTCCTAATTAAGTTATGTGATCGAGCATGATGAAAGGTTCTTTTTAAGCCCAAAAGAACAATTGATTTGGATGAGAGAAGAAAACAAAAATGCAATGCTTTGAAATAAAAAACGGGAAAGAAACACACTTGTAAAATGGTTCCTTTTTAATTTTTAATTTTTTTAGCACAAAATGAAAATCCCCCCAAAGTAGAAACCTACAAGGGTTAGTAGAAAATAGAAGATAGAAAAGAAAAAATGGATGTTATAAGGTTGAGTAAATAAGTAATCAGAAGCACTCACAGAGATCCTCAATGATTGACAGAAATTATGAGTGATTCAAACCAATCACTAGAAATTTAACTAGATCACTAGCTATTACAGAGTCAGAAGGACTAGATGAATGAAAAATTAAATTGAATGAAATAAAAAGGGACTAAGGTCCCACTATGAGTGTTATAATGTTTGAGAGAGTTTTTCCTTTCTAACTTTAACTTAATAAAATAAAATAAAAAACACAAACCAGCATTAGAAGATAGAGGGGTTTACCAATACTCGCGAGATAGAATAATGTTGATATCGATGGATGATTGAAGTTGTCGAGTCAAAATGAATGCAAAAGTCTTCCTATCGAAAATCACTCTGCAATGAAAGACACTAAATAGAAGATATTAGATAAATGGATAAATGAGCTGCTCATAAAAGGCCAATCCTAGGAATCCAAAAGGACTTCCTTGGAGGATGTCAACTCGTTTCTAGACAGTTAATTAGATTGATAACAATAATGATAAATACATGCAAGCATAAAATTATAGATATATAGTAGATAAGAAGCTATGGAACTAAAGGTTGAAAGGTAATTCCTGTGTAGCTTCAAAGGTGGCCCAAGTAAGGGTGGATGAGATTTCAAAAGACTCAAAGTAGTCATACCAAAAGTCATCAGTCTCTTGTTAAATGTAGTGGAGGAACTTGATATTATCCCCAATGTCTTGTCCATCGATAGTAAATTGGATTTCTCACAAGGTTAACTCGTGAAGAATGTTGTATTGTTCCCAAAAGAAGGGGTGTTAGACTACAGGAAGGTTGTCAATACTAGTAATTGGATGATAACAACCAGGAATTTCCATCTAAAAGGAAGCCATGCTTGCAAAGAATAAGTCAAATGTAAATATATTGAAAAAAATTGATAATAAACTCACAAATTAATAAAAATATATGTTTTGACATGGATTGTCGGTGATTCAGACTAGTTTTCGGTGATCTATAAATTTGTAAATTGATGAAAAGATGTATTCCAATAGGAGTTGTTAGCGATTTAGGCTAACCGTCAGTGATTATGGTAATCGCTAGCTATTGTTGAACCCTGGTCATTGGTGTTTCCATTGATGTCAAATGGCATTGATGGCAAAGGAGTGAATGATGAAGTGAAGCTTAGTCAAAGTCATGAAGGTTGATTGGAAATGCCTTATTAGTAGTTTCATGTTGGTTTCACTGTTCTACAGGCTTGGTTTGTGAGGTAGGAGTCTACTGCAGGTATGTAAATGGTAGGTATGCTTAAATCACTAGTTTTACAAGTCATATATGATGATTTCAACATGAGCAAGAGGTCTTACAGTGAGTTCCAGGTCATTTGGTAGAAGTCTCGGTTGAAATTGGTTCATTTAGAGTTGTGTCTAGAGCTTGATGAGGTGTGTAAGTTTTGTACATGTCATGAAAATACATTATGAGCATGGGATGAGCCTAGGAATTGTTTCTCAACCATGTTTGAGAAAGAACAAGAATTTCTTTTGCTCCTCGAGGCAGATTTCAAAAATTCACCAAAGTTGGCCTTGAGGACTCACTGTGTAGGTTGATGTAAATGATATATTTCTGAGATGTAAAAGAATATTTGTGACAAATAGACTCATATATCATGTAGAGGGAAGATTTTTGGTGCTCCATGTCAAATTTCATCAAGTTCTGAAGAGGTTTATAAAACGTTATGTTAGTTTTTCTAAAACTAGTTCATTGAGAAATACATTTTGATCCCTTCGTCTTCTTAGAACTCAATAAAAAATATGAATAATCCTTAAGATAAATCCTAGAAGAAATTTTTGGATAAGATTCAAATCCTGAAATTTTGAAAAAGGTTTGAAGCAAATTGGTTGAGTTTCAGAAAAGTTATGAGTCTTTTTCGACTAGTGTTTTCTCTCTCTACATGGCTCTTTCTTGAGTTGACAGGATCAACATGAGTTTTCTAACTCTAAATCATTTTTGAAACTTGATACACTCCTTATAGGTATATAAAATCTCCTCCAATTCAAAATAGTGACTCCATTACATCTTAGGGTGGACAATGTTATATAGGCAGGTATTTGCGTTATGAGACTAGGACTGGGCAGTCATACTTCAAACACTCCAAGCCTATGTTTCCTCAGAAAAATATAATGTGCAATGGTTTTTCATAGGTCCTTAAGTGTTAATCATCTTCTACAGGATCAAGGAAACCTGATAAAGCCTTCAGTTGGTATGGTAAATGGTAAGCTTGTCTTAAGGGTGTTATTTCCTTTAAAGAGTCTTGTATGTAGTGTCAAGGAAACATAGCCCATCAATTTGAGTAGATATCCTTTCAAAGCATGTATGTAGTAACAAAGGAATCATGATCATATTTTAATTCATTCTTGGTAAAAGACAAGCGCAAGGAACAGCTAGTTTATTAGAAAATTGTATGCAAGGAGCTCAAGCTTAAATAGTGGCTCATGGTGATTCTACACAGACTTGAAGAGATCAACTACAAACATACCTCCTCCAAATGCTGATGACATACAATGTGGTTTATTTTTTATCAAGTAAATTCACTAAGTCATGATATTGGGTGTGACAGTTGTGTTTTTAAGGGTCTTCACCTCCTTGAAGTCAAGTATCAAAACAGAGATTGTATGTTTCCAAAGGAACATTCAATTATGGGAGTCCAGAAGAAGTGGTCAAGGCCAAACAATAATGTTGGGGGTATCTACCAAACGCATAGACCATTGTGGAATGATCAGTCTTGAAGAAAGACCATAAATGAGCTAAGACACATTAAAAAATTGCTCTCGAGTATCTATAGTAAGCTTTACCCTAGATCTAGGGTTTTTAGAGAACAAAATATCAAAACATGAATGTTAGCCAATGAAAATTCTTCATTCCTTGAATATATCTCTATATGATGGTCACAAACCCTATGCAAAAATAATCAATCTTGTTCATCTCAAAACGAAGGATATTTCAATGACAGTCTTGTGCATTGCCGTGGCAGTACTGTAAAGAAAAATTTCGGTCAAATTAAAGCATTTTATTAACAATGGAGGGTTTTCTATCAGTGTGATTAACTCCTAGGAATTTGTTTCAAGTTTTTAAATTCTCAATTTATCTGAAAAGAGTATCTCAACGCATCTCCTTGTCACATTTTATGGAAAAGCTTCCAAAAATGCACAGTATTGATTTGCAAAGCTGCAAATTGAATTTGAAATTCCTTATAAGTGAAATTTAATGCTAGAGGAAGTTTTTTAAGGGTGTATTAATGTTTCAAATTCCTTCAATATGAATAAATTGAGTAAAGGGCTTTAGAACTTGTTCATAAAGTTTCAACCACTAGTTTTATCTTATTGAGAAAGTGGAAAGTTGTGGATAAAAAATGCTTGAAGAGGATAGAAAAATGAAGAAGCTCAAAGGCCTTTGAATTTTTTTCAAACTCTTTTTTCTCTCCTTATTCATCTCGAGTAAGAATATGAAGAGTCTCATATTTTTCAATCAGTGAAAAAAAGTCAAAAGGCAGAAAAGCTAAAAATACTACACAGAAGTTGAAAAGTTACCTCCAAGGAAGAGAAGCTTGAACAAGTGTGTGTTGAAAAGTGGAATGTGGTGTGTAGATAGAAGGTCATAGGTCATACAAAATTTTCTAGTGTCTTGAATTCAAGCAGGAGCACCAAAAAACAATATGGTGTAGTTGAAGAATGATTATGGAGTATGAGATGTTAATGTGCTAATGTGTGATATAATAAAAACATAGCAGAGTAAAAATGATTGAGTATAGTGTATGAATGAAGTGTGTAAATAGTTAACATATAGTGCAAGGAATCAAAAGAAAGTGATTTTTGTTGAACATTGAAAGGATGTTAAAGAGATGTTAATGTAAAAAGCAAAAATGGAGAGAATAGATCCAAGGACAGAGTGAGAGATGTTGAGAATAAGGTTGAAGAGTGATTGACGTGTGCATGAAACAATGACATATATAATAGTGATATACTAAGAAGTGTACAGTGAAGAAAGATCAAGGTATTGAAGAGACACCATATTCTATAAGAGATCTAATATTAGGAATGAGTATGTAATGAATGGATAGATGATGAAAACAAGTTTATACCTAGAAATTAAGCCTATGTTGGTTTGTGAATCCTAGAATATGATAATATTAACAGAAGCTTGAAGTTTTTTTCCACAAAAGAAGAGTGCAGGGTGTATCATGACAGTATCATGATTGAGGTCCATATACCAGGGATTGAGGTGAATGTAGCAGCAATATGCAAATGTAAACAATGAGGGTTTGAATGTGTGACAAGAGGAACTGTCATGAAGAAATTGAAGGTGTGAAAGCATCTTTGTATAACAGAGAGCAGTTATAGAGCAGGAAACCAGAAGAATAGTGAGTTGGGGGTAAAACTGAGAAGAATAGAGAGAAAATTTAGAGGTCATTATCAGTTGTGTAAGACAACAAAATAAGTGTGACCAAAACTTTGATAAGTCTAAGTTGCAGCTTAGCATATATGGGGTTGTAGCCTCCTTATAAGTAGTAGCTTATAAAAGATTATTTGTAGTTGTTAAATTATAGTGGATTGAAGCCTCCTTATGAGTTGAAGATCACTAAAGGTCAATTGTTGTTGAACCAAATTTTGGAATTGCAGCTCCAAGTTGAGTTGAAACTCAACTATGAAATCAATGTAGCTAATATAGGATAATTGTCCTAAGCCTAGTTCTTGGTTTCAGTGGGTTTTTTCCCAATTTTGGTTTACAACATTAAAACTTGTGTCTCTGTGTACTCTCTTGCAAATTACATTTGTATGGATTTATATGTTCATCATAGAAAAATTAAAAAAGGTAAATTTGTGAAGGCATTGATTCACCCCCTCTCAGTTTTCTAGTTTGCAATAATTCGTATCATAGCCTGGTACTCTAGAATCAAGTCTAACATCTTGGAGTAGGTCCTTTCTGAATCACAAACATGGTTATTGAAGTAATTTCTAGTATCCTTTCAAGAGACAAATATGTCGATGAGGATGAAATCTCAAATGAAGAGGAAGCATAGGTAAATATTGAAGCAAAACTAATAAGTGCTCTGGATGAACTGAAATATCAAAGGAAAAAGGACCAAAAATTGAATACCAAGTTAAAAGATTATGAAGAGAAAATCAAAATTCTTGAGGAGAGAAAAACATAGAAATATGAAGAGGAAATCAAATATCTTGAGGCACAATTAAAGTTGGTTTCAGCATCTCTCAAAGATAAATAGAAAGAGCATCTCAAAAATAGTACAAAACTAAAATCTCAAGTTGAAACAATGTTAAAAGCTTTACATGCCAAAGAAGACACCTGCATGAGATATAAAGAAGATTTGATATCATTGAGAGCTGAATTAGAGGAAGCAACAGAGAAACTAAATATGTATAGCAAGTTAGAAAATATCTTTAAGGCTCTAAATGAAATGTTGGACAAACAGGAGTCAATAGATGACAAAACTGGACTAGGCTTCATTAAAGATACTATAAAGAAGAGTCAAGATAACATGGCTAGTTTAATTGGACAGTCAAACATGAAGACAAATTCAAGAATACCTAAACCAATTAGGCAACCCAATAGTTGAGGAAGCAAAGAAAGATAAGAAAATAATGTGGGAAGATGAAGCAAGACATCAAAAGTTGATGATCAAACCAATAAGAGTGAAAGCAAGCCAAGGACCAGTTATGAAGAACACCCACTCATAGTCAAGAGAAGAAAAGGAAATGAAACACACCATACATGTTTGACGAGTAGTGAAGTCTCAGGAATTGAAGGTAGAACATCCAACAGTACATCAAAGAAAATAGACAAGGCTTCACAGGAGAGAGAAAGAAAGAGTGAGTCATCAAGCCTTCTTGATGGCTTCCTTTGTTTTGAGAGATTCTGTCAACAATATGATTCCTTCTCTAGGATTCTAGAAGCCATACTCTCTTTGAAAGAAGCATTGATATGTACCTGAGAAGAATCATCATCAATAGGGGCTCATGTTGCAAATATATCACCAATGAAAAGGTATGCTTAGTATATTATTCTCTTAAAATTCTGCTTAGTGTGGTTGAATTGTGTCAAGTACTTGAAATTCTAAGTCTAGTCTAGTTATAATATCTTTCTATTATAGTGTATGCCTTATTCTTTAACTCTTTGGATCATGAAAGGAGTGCACTTAGATAGTCATGTATACCATGAGTGCATGTGAGTCAAATGGTTGTTCTTGTTATTGGAAGTGTTATTGTATTTCTCCACTCATCCCTAAAGGTCTTTATCAATTCTATTTAGGTTTCAAATGCTCCACAAAGTTGAAAATTCAGTCTCTCAAGAAAGAGAAAGGTAATGCACCATACAACACTTCATAAATGTGAACAAGAAGTGAAGGCACTTAAGGAGGTCTCTTTGATTCTTCATGCAAGTAGTCTTATCTTGAAAATGTGTGAAATATTTGCAAGAGCTAAAAAACTTTTCTAAAGGATCTTATCAAATAAATATTCTCTGAACATGTATCATGTTCAATAATAATGTCTTGTAATGTCCTAAAACAGTTCTTGTGAGTCCTAAGACAGTGAGTTATGTGTGTTTCTTCAAGAAGAATGAGAAGAATTTTGTTTGAAGAAAGGTATGCATGTGTATTTAAGAGCTACTGGTAATTTCTTTCTTCAGGAATCATTACAATAGACCTCTGATCCAAACATTAGGCCTGGAATCCAAAGTTTGAAGAAGTTATGCTAAAATACCCTTCTTGTGTTCTTTTGGAAAGTTATATAATGACAGAGCTAGGGTTTGTGAGTTGAGACCCCTAACTTGGTTATTTCACTCTAAAAAATTCAAGATATGATGAAGAGAAATGTAAGAAGGATATTGTGAAAGAAAATTGAAAAGGTAAAGGTTATTTT
Source organism: Taxus chinensis (assembly GCA_019776745.2). Classification (NCBI taxonomy): domain Eukaryota; kingdom Viridiplantae; phylum Streptophyta; class Pinopsida; order Cupressales; family Taxaceae; genus Taxus; species Taxus chinensis. The sequence continues at coordinate 168,266,899 of CM034151.1, forward strand.
TAGAGTTTTCCTTGACAATTTGGAAGAAGGGTGATAAACACAGTCAAGGAGCTACTTTTTGAAGGTTGATTTGCAAAGGAAGTGGATGATAGCCAGAGAGTATGAAGTTGAAACTTGTCACATTTGAATAAATAAATAATCGGTGTTTGAAAAGGTTAGGTTTATGTCATATAGACCTTAGAAACAAAATTTATAAGATATTCCATATTATCCCTGGCCTAGTGAGGGTTTGGGAACAAAATTACAAAGGGTGGAGTAGTAAGAGTTGTACAAAGATTTGAAGTATGAATTTTTAGGAGCATATTGGGGTTAGAAAAATTGATCTATTAAATCTTTCAAAACCTTTTGGATATCCCTAAAACCCTAGATGTACTAGTGTAGCAGATAACTAGCTACATGCACAAGCGCATATGAAAGAATCATAATATGATGTTTCCACATGAGTTGAATTTTTCACAGCATAGGTAACAATGTTTTGAAGTTCTCTATGCAATAATATACAGATTAAATTTATATCAGGGGTGCAAACAACAAGTCTTCAAACGATCAGATAAAAAAGGTATGGTACCTAAAAAATTGGAAGCTAGATATAACGGAAATATGGTTCTTTGTCCAAATGGTTTAAAAAGAAGTAGTTACGGGTGTAAACTGTCTGTAAGGTGTTGACTATGACAGGGGGAGCATGTGATGATTACCACTAGAAGGTGTTCCAGTTGAGTTCAATTCATACAAAGTATGTTCTTGATAGTTTTCTTCTAAAGGCAAGCAAGTTAGAGATTATCTCATTCAAATGAAGCTACAAGGACTAAAATAAAAGTTTAGGACAGTGCTCAAGTGTTTGTCAATCATCTCAAGTCTGTGTGTAAGGTTAGAAGATAAATTCTTGTGTCTCCAACTAGTATGAAGTGGTATTAGCTAGAGGGAAGTGATGAAAACTTGTTCCATAAGTATAATAATGATTTAGAGCTTGTTAAAGTTGGTTACAAAACCATTGAAGGGTCTATTCAGGGATTAGTGCTCTCAAGGTATATGATTTCTAAAGTGGTCTCTCGAAGGCAAAAATAGAGTGCGGAGGTAAAATGACATATTTTTCATGATCAGAAGGTGGTTGATGGTGTAATGATGTTTCTTTCGTGATTATTGAAATGGGTAGGTGGTGAGATAAGACAATTTCCTGCAAAGGAAGAGTTCTTTTGTTTAGGTGGAGCTTGGTTCAGTCAAGCAAAGATCACTCAACGCTAGTATAGGAGCTCAGAAAAGAGAAAACACAGTTCATTTACTCATGCATATTTATCTTTAATTGTCATTGTTTCAAGTCAAGTGGCTAACAACCCTTTGTCACAGATGTCAAAGGGGGAGAGAAGCTCTAAAAAACTAGGAATGTGCATTTTCCATCAAAGTTTCTGAATATGTTGCCATCAATGAAAAAGGGGATATTGTTGAACCCTGGTCATTGGTGTTGTCATTGATGTCAAGTGGCATTGATGGAAAAGGATTGAATGATGAAGTGAAGCTCAGTCAAAGGCATGAATTTTGATTGGAAATGCCTTCTCAATGGTTTCATGTTGGTTTCAATGTTCTTCAGGCTTGGTTTGTGAGGAAGGAGTCTACTACATGTATGGAAATGGTAGGTATGATTGGATCAATGGTTTTACAGGTCATATATGATGATTTCAACATGATAAAGTGGCCTTACAATGAGTTCCAAGTCATTTGGTGGAAGTCTCAGTTGAAACTGGCTCATTTAGAGTTGTGTCTAGAGCTTGATGAGGTGTGGAAGTTTTTTACAGGTCATGAAAAGACCTTATGATCATGGGAGGAGCCTAGTAATGTTGTCTAGGGCATGTTTGAGGAATAAAAAGGATTAGTTTAGCTCCTGGAGGTAGATTTTAAAAATTCACCAAAGTTGGCCTTGAGAACTCATAGTGTAGGTTGATGCAAATGAGATACGTCTGAGATGTATAGGAATATTTATGAAAAAAAATCATGGATCATGTAGAAGGGTGATTTTTTGTGCTCCATTTCAAATTTCATAGAGTTTTTAAGAGGTATGTGAAAGTTATGCTAGCTTTTCTAAAACTGGTTCATTGAGAAATGCATTTTGAGCCCTCTGTCTTCTTATCACTCAAGAAAAAATATGAAGAATCCTTCAGAAAATAATAGAATTAATTTTTGGAGAATATTCCAACCCTGAAATTTTGCAAAAGTTTTGAAGAAAATTGGTAAATTTTCAGAGAAGTTATGAGTCTTTTTCGACCAGTGTTTTCTCTCTGTACGGGGCTCTTTTTTGAGTTGACAGGGTCAACATGAATTTTCTGAATCTAAATCATTTTTGCAACTTGTTACATCCCTTAAAATTATATAAAATCTCCTCCAATTTAAAATAGTGACTTCATTGCATCACATGGTGGACAATGCTATATTGGCGAGCTTTTGTTGTGTGAGACTGGACTGGGTAGTCATACTTCAAACACTCCAAGTCTGTGTTTCTTCATAAAAATATAATGTGAAATGGTTTTTCAGAATTCCTGAAGTTTTAATCATATTCTACAAGATTAAGGAAACATGTTAGAGACTTCAGTTAGTATGGTAAATGGTAAGCTTGTCTTAAGGGTGTTATTTCCTTCAAAGAGTCTTGTATGTAGTGTCAAGGAAACATGGCCCATCAGGTTGAGTAGATATCCTTTCAGATCATGTATGTAGTAAAAAATGAATCATGAGAATATTTTAATTCATTCTTGGTAAAAGGCAACTGCAAGGAAGATCTAGTTCAGTGGAAAACTGTATTCAAGGAGCTCAAGCTTAAATATTGGCTCATGGTGATTTTGCACAAACTTGAAGAGATCAACTACAAACCTACATCCTCGAAATGCTTATGACATACAATGTGGTTTTTTGTGTGATCAATTAAATTCAATAACTCATGATATTGGGTGTGACAATTTTGTTTTTAAGGGTCTTCACCTCCTTGAATTCAAGTATCAGAACAGAGATTGTATGTTTCCAAAGGAACATTCATATGTGGGAGTCCAGAAGAAGTGTTCAAGGAAAAACAAGAATTTTGGGGGTATCTACTAGACACATAGACCATTTTGGAATGATTGGTCTTGAAGAAAGACCATAAATGAGCTAAGAAATACTAAAAATTTTCTCTTGGGTGTCTACAGTAAGCTTTACCATAGATCTAGGGTTTTTAGAAGAAGAAAAGCTCGAAACACGAATGTTAGCCAACAAAAATTCCAAATTCTTTGAAGATAGCTTTTTATGATGGTCATGAACCCTATGCAAAAATAATTAATCTTGTTCATCTCAAAATTAAGGATATTTTAATGAAAGTCTTGTGCATTACCATGAGAATACTGTACAACGAGATTTTGGTCAAATTAAAGCATTTACGAAAAACGATAAAGGAAGGCCTAAAGTGATAGTTTTTTACTGTTTTCAATGTTTAATCATAATGTAAATGACAGAATGAAGTATACAAATACCTTTAGATGTAATATGGAGCTAAAATATGCCTCAAATTGTTGAATGGAGCTGATTTAAGATTGATGTTGTGTCGTTGCGCTTCTCGAAGGTCGACAGATGAAAGAGTATATCAAAATATTGGATTGATGATCACTGGAGGCTGATGCAATCTTATGATGATCTCAAGAATGTCTTGAATTCACTAAGGAATCGAAAATGTAGTGTAGATATGAGTAAAAGGTTTCTAAAGATCACTGGGAAAGGAGGAAAAACATGTATTTATAATCGCTAGAGATTGGTTAGAATCACCGGCGATTTGGATTTTTCAGGGAAAACATTTAGAAAAAGGATGAAACTAGTTATAAATGCGTATTTTGGATTTTTTACAAAGGGACATGGTTATAGGGAGGTTGTAGACGGGCTGTAGAGGTTGGGATATAGGAATAAAATAGATTTAGGTTGTTTTTAAATGGTTATGGTAGATTTCAAGTGGTTAAGTGGTTTAGAGATAGTAAATAGTGATTTTATGGGAGTGTAAGATTATTTTTATGGAGGTATGGATGCAGTGACTTAGGATAATGATTTTTATATATGTTTTAAAATTAAGTGCATATAATGGGAAGTAGGCGGTTTGATGAAAACCCAGTGCCTATATTGGGATTTGATGCACTTTTGAAGGTTTTGCAGGTCATTTCTTTATTGCAGGTTATTAGAGACATTGGTGATCATTGTGTGACACACTAGCGACAAGAAGCAATGGACAACGAACATCTCGCGACCTTGTGAAGGAGGTTTCCTGAGGGTTTGAGCAGTCACAGGTGCCTAGAGCAGGTTTATGGCACCCGCAGGTGCGCTTGACCCATTCCAGGTGCCCCAGACTAGGCAAATTCTCTAGTCGTACATTTTTATGAGGCTATGTGCAACACCTCTCCCTCTTTGTTCATTAGTTTTTCACTTTGGCATAGTCCAGGATTAATTGTGAAATCATCTAAGTCACTTTATCTCTTCATTTGCAGTTAGGGTTTTAAATCTAAATTGTTTATTTGCTTAGGTCTATTTTATACTTAATTGATTATTCATTTACTGCTACATTGTAATTAGATTTAGGCATTTATAAATTCTATATTTGCTTAATCAGAAATTTATTGCTGCCCCTTTTCTGAAAAATTAGACTATCATAGCAAATAGGATTACATCATGCTCTGATACCAAATGTAGATTTGGTTCAGATTGCAAATGCCTAAATGAAGAAAATAAAACTCTTAACCAAATAATAAAACTAAATCGCAATTGCTTCTTCAATTCATATGGGACAACATATTACATATATAATATTATTACTAAACTTCTCACTCTTAGTAAATAGGAATACCTCCTATTTACATGAGACTATTATAACTCACATAACAATAGCCCCAACCACTAACTTAATTATATTTTACGTCTAACAACATTATTGGTTCCTAAATATAGTAATTGGCATAACTCACTTACACACATAACAAAACTAACCCAACGAAGCACTAATGAATATTAATTTTCTAACAGGGATCCTATTCCAAGTCCATTGAAATCTAAATTTGAAATCCGCCATTAGTTCAGTAAGAGATCTCTGAGTACCTTGATAGTAGTTAGTTGTTTCAACAAAGATCTGTTGTCTACTTTTTCTTCAAAATTTAAGTCCTCCACACAATCACACACTTAATAATATCTAAAAATATCACACATACTCACTTGTACATAGTTGTTTGTATGCACATAATCAAACCATGATTTTTTATCATTCGACATCTTCTCCATTAATACATGACTAGTTAAGCTACTCAATTATGTAACACATTTCATAGGTTCGATGTGATTGTTAAGGGAATAATTCTTACTCAATACCCTAGCCTATTTCTTTTATACTTTACATCAAATGCCCTGGGCCACTAGTACTAATTCTAATTGGTAGTTTTTCTCTTTCTTAGTCTTTTGTAGCGAAAATATAATATATAATATTACAAAATATAAAATTAGAACTTACATGTGACTTGTTTAGTCATTTCCTTGACATAATCCTTGTGATAATTTGTATTTAGCACCCTACACATATATTATCCTATTTCACTTGATATTTATAGTACAAATCAAGAAATCATAGATACATTAACTCGTGGACATCAAACACTTCTTCAAATTTTATAGCCTGGTACCCTAGGGGCATCTCACCATATTGGGGCATGTCTACATTGGGAAAATTCTACATAATGTGCTTAATTAAACCACACATTTGGCATTTATTGGATTGTATAGCTTTCTATCATAATAGATACCTATCACATTATGTGAATACCTATATTTGAGGTACCTAACCCACTAAGCTTATACCAATCATATCCTTACACATTAGTTTGTTTTTGGTACATCGTTATTCTTGTTTATCTTACACCCTTAGATCTCTTATGATATGTGTTATATGTTTTTTATTTGATGGTCACATTGTTTATATCTAGACATTAATGTGATCATGCATCGTGTTTACTTGTATTTATATTTTATTCTTAGTATTTTCTTTTTTAAATAATGCTAAAATGGTTTACTATTCTTGGCCCTCATCTCTTGTTTAAGTTATTTGGTATTATTATTTATACCACTCATTTATACTATGAATAAAGGGAAGGAGAAAGAGGGTATCCATGTCCCACATCTGTCGAACGAAGATATACAATGGAGGAGGTTGTGTGTGATGCAATTGGCGGGAAATATTTAATTGAATATTAGTGAGGTCCTGGTGACTGAAACTAGAAAAATTGAGAGGATGTCATTCGGCTGAATGTGGAGAATAATAAACTAAAATTAGCCAATGTCATTTTGAAGCAGAGGTTGGAGTTATTAGAGAACAAAATAGTTGAGAATACGACCCCCTCTACTGGGTCTTTTGATGGCAGCAACATTAAGAAACAGAGCACCAACGGTCCGAATCCCAACATCTCTGATGATCCTAGCACTTGCACGCGTGGCAGTCAGAGGAAGAAATAGGAGCTTGGGCCATTTAAAGAATATGTGGTGTCTTTTTTTTTTAAGTTCTTTGTCTCTATTTAGTTCACTTGATCATTTTTATGGTCTTTGTCCCATGTGGGTGTTCATGGAGCATATTTGGTTGGTGTTTTATAAGGTGTGAGGGCCCTTTCAAAACCTCCTTATTACCTAATTAAAAAAATACCATTTATTTTTTAGTTATATCAATGTTTTCTTTTATATGATTCATACTTATGCATAATGATGTGTTTTCTCTAAGCACTTTTATGTTGTATAATTTGTCTACTATGTGATATTCTATGCTCTTTCTAATCTAGGCACTTGTATGGTATATGTTTTATCTATTTTAAGATTTGGTCTCCTCTAAATACTACACGAACTCATAGTTTTATGTTTGTTCTACTATTCATTCTTTTCTTCTCTATCTTCTCTAGGAACTTTCATGTTTTATGCTTTTTCTACCCTATGATCTGGTCTCCTCTGTCTTCCCTAAGCAGTTTTATGTTGTATGTTTTTTCTTCTCTACAATCTTGTATGATAATTTCTCTTTTATCTCATATGTTGTATGATATCATTTTCTCTTGGAAATTGTATGGTGTATGTTATGTAATCATTTATACTAAGTTATATGTTATATGCTTTACAATATTGTTTTCTATAGGCATTTGTATGGTATGCCTTATTTTCTCTATGATCTTGTATGTTTTGTGATTTATTTGCACTATGCAATTGTATGATGTATGATCTTGTTTTCTGTAGTATGTTGTATGATTTTTCTTCTCTACGATCTTGAATGTGTTATGATCTATTTTCCCTATGTACATGTATGCTCTACAATTTGTTTCCTCTTGATAGTTGTATGTTCTATGATTTATTTTGGTTGCACGTCATTATTTGTCTATACATTGATTTTTCACTACTTTTATGTCATATGCTCAATCACATATGGATCATGTCACCCATATTGTTTCCTTGACACATTACCAGCTACATATCTAGATTGGAACACTTCTCTTATGGAAAATTACTTGTGGCACATTGTGTTAGTGTTACTTTACTTGGAGATACATTTCTTATACACACATTGTGTATGGTACATATTGTTTAGAACACATGGCTTAAAGACATACTTAATTTCTCTTAGCACAAATGGTTGGTTCGTATTATGATTAAATCATTTCTTGTTACACATCTTTCTAATAGAACTTTTCTTATTACACTTCTTGCCTCTAGGCACAATGGTTGCAATATATATTGATTTATATCATGTTCACAACACATTGCTAGACATATACTTGCTTTTGCACACATAAATAGTAACTAACAATTACTAACATTGGTCAAGTCAATATGTTTTTATCATTTATGTATCTTAATGATGGGCCTAGTAGGTCATATTGTGTCATGTCACATCATAGGTCCTAATGGAACCGTTAGGCATTTAAGCATTTGTTGTTGTCAAACTACTCTATTAATCACTTCCAAATAATTTGTTGAATTTTTGGATATTCTCATAATATGCCTTGGAATGTGATAACATTTATTACCCATACTGAAATGGTCATATCTAATGCATATTGTTTATTTTACCATGTTGGTTGATATATTGTATATGGTTATCATCCTTGATGTTTTGGCTACATACTTCATACATTTAACACTTTCCCTTTTGAGTTGAGTGATCATTTTCAACATCCCCCGTATCAAAATGGGGGCATATTGTGGGATTTTATAACACATTCATGTAAATCAGCTACAATGATTCAATTGACACCATATGATGACATCCATATGGTTATTTAAAACACATTACAAGTTTTTATACATGGTGCATTATGACATATACACTAAGATCATGTATAAATTGGCTCATGGCATGCTCAAGTTTTATATTAACTCATAGTAGGCTCATGTGCTACAATGTCTGATAGCAAGATCAAGTTCTATAATGGCTCATAAAAGGGTCAAATGCTAAAATGGATCATAGCAAGATCAAGTGTTACAATGGCTAATTAGTAGGTTCACATGCTAAGTGTTCTCATTCACACTCTTTGTGACGACATTAAGGGAAATCCGGTGTAACCATTTCATGGTTTTAATTTTAGTTCTTTCTTATTTACTAATTTTATAAGCATATTTATTGAGTATTAGTGAATGTTTTGGCATGTGATTTACAAGTTTCACATATATGGCATATAGAGAGAGACAGAACACAATTTCCCAACCTCGTGTACATTATACCCACTAAGAGGCTTGCATTTACATTTTATTTAATCTATAAATTTCATCACTAGATTAAAAATGGGGGTAGGTGTAGTACCCAAAATTTAGACCTAAGGCACATATAAATAATCATTTGCCATTTATTCCATCTTTATTCCATGTGCACATTAGTTAACTTGTCCTAAAGGCATCTCGCTTAATTATCACGTTCTGATTCCACTAGATCAACCCATATCCCTCGGTTTAGCACTTTTAGAACATTCCTCAATTTATCACTTTTAAAACCAATGCACCTTATACTAAACACATCTACAAACCTCTACATGTTCACCTCATGTTTGTGTTCACCTCCCAAACTAAACCCAGATAGAATTGATTGGCAAAGGACAAAATCAGGTGACATTTATAAGGTTGATGTTTTTGTCCTTTGTACTTGTAACAATAAAATTTTCAAATGCACAAGTTATCCCAATCGACTTAGGGTCAATTGAGCAGGAAATCATTCACACAAATCAAATATAAAAGCATATACTCTCTAACTCATTAGGGGCATCTCTTAACATATTGGCTCATATAGGGGAACACATTTAAGTGCACTCTAATAAGAATTTTTTGCTCTTGTCATTTAAGTAATAAATACTTAGTATTACAAAAAGATACAAGTATGAAAACATCTTATATGTTTCCCTAGATCACTCTCATTTAATACAATTGAATTCAAAGATCATTGCCAAGTGTCAGTGGTCGTATGAGGGTCTTGCCAAAAACTTTTGTTTATGTATAATCACACACAACCAACGGAAGGAAGAAACCAAGTAAATTTGAGACCTCTTCATAGTACTACTATATAGGCATCACTGCGGCAACATGACTCAAATCCATACTAGCCCCTTTTAGGTCCCAAAAGGGAAGCGAAGGTTTGAAGACAATAAGAAGCTATTTGGATGTAGTCCATAGTCACGATTCCATCTAACTTCTATCCATGTTCCAAATCAAGGGACATTAGTACTAATCTAATTGGTAGTTTTTCTCTTTCTTAGTGTGTCTTTTGTAGGCGAAAATATAATTATAATATTCAAAATTAAAATTAAACGTACAGGTGACTTGTTTAGTCATTTCCTTACAATAGTCCTGTGATAATGTGTATTTAGACCCTAAACACATATTTATCCTATTTCAACTTGAATTTCTAGTACAATCACAAATCATAGATCCATTAACTCGTGTACATCAAACACTCCATTCTTCAAATTTTTAGCCTGTACCCTAGGGGCATCTCACCATATTGGGGATGTCTCATTGGAAATTCTACATAATGTGTCTTAATTACACCACACATTTGGCATTTATTGATTGTATAGCTTCCTATCATAATAGATCCCTATCCATATGTGAATACCTATCTTTGAGGTACCTAACCCACTAAAGCTTATTACCAACATATCCTTAACACATTATTTTGTTTTTGGTCATCGTTGTCTTGTTTATCTTACACCCTTAGATCTCTACGATATGTTTATACTGTTTTTATTTGAATGGTCCAATTGTTTCTATCTAGACCTTCATGTGATCATGCATCGTGTTTACTTGTATTTATAGTTTTCTAGTATTTTCTTTTTTAAAAATAATGCTAAAATGGTTTAACGATTCTTGGCCCGCATCTCTTGTTAAGTTAATTTTGGTAGTATTATTTTTTACCACTCATTTATACTATGAATAAAGGGAATGAGAACTAGGGTATCCATGTCCCAGAAACATCTGTCGAACGAATGATATACAATGGATGAGGTTGTGTGTGGATGCAAGTGGCCTGGAAATATTATTGAAATATTAGTGAGGTCCTGGTGACTGAAACTAGAAAAATTGAGAGGATGTCATTGCGGCTCGAATGGTGGAAAATAAACTAAAATTAGCCAATGTCATTTTGAAGCAAGTTGAGTATTAGGAACAAAATAGTTGAGAATACGACCCCCTCTACTGGGTCTTTTGATGGCAGCACATTAGAACAGAGCCCACGGTCATAATCCTCTAATTCCCACACCTGAGGATCCTAAGCACTTGCACGCGGGCAGTCAGAGGAGAAATGAGGAGCTTGGGCCATTTAAAGAATATGTGGTTTCTTGTTCTGTTTTTTTTTTAAAAGTTCTTTGTTCTCTATTTAGAGTTCACTTGATCATTTTTATTGTCTTTGTCCCATGTGGTTGTTCCTGGAGCATAGTTGGTTTTGGTGTTTTAATAAGGTGTGAGGGCCTTCAACACCCTCCTTATTACCTAATTAAAAAAATACCATTTATTTTTTTAGTTATATCAATGTTGTCTTATAGATTCATACTTATGCATAATGATGTGTTTTCTCTCTAAGCCCTTTTATTTGTATATTTGTCTACGACTGTGATATTCTATGCTCTTCTCTAATCCTAGGCACTTGTCTGTATATGTTTTATCTTTTTAGATTTGGTCTCCTTCTAAATACTACACGAACTCATAGTTTTAATGCTTTGTTCTAACTATTCATTCTTTTCTTTCTCTATCTTCTCTAGGAAAAAACTTTCATTTTTTTATGCCTTTTTCTACCCTATGATCTGGTCTCCTCCTGTCTCCCTAAGCAGTTTTTATGTTGTACTGTTTTTTCTTCTCTACAATCTTGTATGATAATTTGCTCTTTATCTCATATGTTGTATGATTCATTTTCTCTTGAAATTGTATGGTGGGGTATTTATGTAAGCATTTATACTAATTATGTTATCTGCTTAGCATATTGTTTTTATATGCATTTTTGTATGGTATGCCTTATTTTTCTCTATGATCTTGTATTTTGGGTGATTTATTTGCACCTATTCAAGTATGATGTATGATCTTGTTTTCTTTCTGTATTAGTATGTTGTATGATTTTGCTTTGTCTTGCTCTAACTACGACTTATGTGTTTCTGATCTATTTTCCCTATGTACATGTATGCTCTACAATTGTTTCCTCTTGATAG